>PJEM01016606.1:0-25166 GCA_004023845.1 Helogale parvula | reverse complement strand
ATGCTCAGACACCAAATTCAAAACAGATGCCCCATGCAATTTCCCCACTAAGCAGCAACTCAGGAGCCTTACTGGACATACTTCATACCACTATCATCTGTGAGTCTAGCACGAAAGCCACTTTTTCTTGGAGAGTAGAAAATATGGATCAATAAGAAGGAGTGAAAATGCTCTATTGTAGGTGGACTAAAAGTCCAAAAGGAAGTCTTTGTCCATTACACCATGGTTTTCTCGATGGCAGACACCAAATTATTCACCAGGGCATCCACAGTACTAAAGAACCTATGTGTTTGTTGAAAAACATCGAGGGTGTGGTTTACACACAGAGTAAATCAACTGGAGAGCCGGCCCAGCACGATAGCAGTTGAAAGCCAGAGAGTCGTCTCTTTATCTAAAACCTCAAAGCAGAGAAATGAGTTCTCTGAAGTATAAAACTTGTCTCCTCCAGCAAGCCTTCCCTAACTGAGCCAGTGTAAACTGTGTATTACTTTCATAATTGCTGCCAGACTTCATATCACTTGGAAGTTTTCCAATGTTTTAAAACAGGGACCACTTCTCTTCAAGACTAACATCTTTGGGAATTGAGACTGTATCATATATTCTCATACATAACAGCCCAGCGCCTAAAACCATGTGAGGAAAGTAAATAGTAGAGATAGTATTTTCTAGGTATGCTCTGGTTAATTAAAAAGCTATTTTTTTCCATTTCCATTTCTCTAAACCATAAGCAACTTAACTATGTTTTCCCGCTCTTATTTGCATATCTACTTACAATGCTATCGTGTTTTACATATATATGTTCATTTTGCTTACACAAAATGAAGCTATTTTTCTGCAGTCACTGGAATACTGTTAACATCCAGAGCCTAGAGTTTCCCATCTGGTAGCAAATCCCACAACAAAGAGCCTTTTTGGAAGCTTGGTTAATCCTCTAAAGAGATGTATTTCACAACTCAACTTTTATCCGATGTCAACAGAAACATATTTTTGCAGAATGTGGCTCATATGCAAGTATGCTGAATTCCTGGTTTAAAATACAGAAAGATGGAATGGGTTGTGGGTAAATTTGAAAAGGGAGAGTAATCTAGTTAGTTAAAGCCTCTGAAATGGCCTTGGGCCATGACCCCCTGCCCCCAGGCTCTAGAGACAAAACCTTCCAATCAATTAATGGGGACAATATTTTTCAAGCTCTTTCTGTGGGGAAGACCCCCTGCTAGAAGGTTGGTGAAGGGAGTTCAGTTGGAAAAGATAGACAAAAACCAATAGAAGAAGAGAAGCAAGGTGAATTTCTTCTTTTTTTCCCCCAAGATCACTATTTCACTCTATTTTTGCCTCAGTCTCTTCCCTACCCCTCACTCTCAACTGAACTGGCTTCTCATTTCATTCAGGGGATAAAAATAAGAGGGAGTGAGTATCAAATTTCCACAAGCACTGCAACCACCATCATTTTTATCACCACATCTACGAAGTATCAGCATCAGGGCCCATCCACTCTGACTTCCTTCCCATTACAATGAATAAATGGTCCTATCTAAGACCAACCCCTCTCTCACCTGTTGACAGACGCCATTGCTGTAGTTGTTTTCTCTCACGTGTGTTGTGAAGGTTTCTGTCTCTACTGGATCAGTCCATCATCACAAACACAAATGTAGGATCCCCCATTCATATCTCTTATAGCCACTTCCTGAGTTCTCTGCCTCCCCATACACTTCACATTAGAGATTATTGTCTGTATTTGCTGCTTCCAGTTCCTCTCTTCTCATTCAACTCACTCCTTTTAAGCTTTTGATCCCATGAATCCACCAATGATGGAGTCTCCAATGACCAGAAGAACATTGCTGATGCAAAGGCAGATTTTTTACAGTTGGGCAGTCCTTTCCTTCCTGAAACACTTTCTTCAGTTAGTTCTGTGTTTTGAGCCTCCTTCCCTCTCACTGCTTGCTCCCCCAGTCTCTTGCGTTAGTTTTCGTCATCTCCAAGATTCAAGTGACCCCAGGGTTCAGTTCTCCAACCTCTTCTCTTTTCTGTTTTCATTCCATCTAATGAATTTAAGGTGCCTTCTAGACACTGGCAATTTCCAAATATATACATGTACCCCCGTATATTGGACTCCTACATCCATTTACCTACATCACACCTCCACATATATATCCAGTAGTGTTTCAAACTCAACAAAACCAAAACCCAATTCTTTATTTTATTTTCAGACTTGCTCCTCTTGCCATCTTTGTGCAGTAAATGGAAAATCTATTTTTCTAGTTACTCAGGCCAAAACATGAAAATATAGGCTCCTTGGGAACAGGGTCTTTGTGTAGTGTATTTTCCACATCTACAGTGGTGTCTGGCATATAGAAGGGAGCTGACAAATGCATGCTAAGTGAGCTAAGTGAGATACTGCTATAGAGTTCTATGCAAAGGATATCAGAAAGGGTGACTTATCCTAAATTTAAGGCAAAAGGAGAGGAAGCAATTCTTCATGAATTACTTCATGAGAAAAAATTTGGTGTGAAGGACTAGCAAGAACTTGACAGAAACATAAGGGAGAAACATTTTTGGCAGAGGGAATAGCGTGAGCAAATATAAAAAGATGTGAAAATGTGTGTTATGTTTACAGAACCGGAACCATATCACTGAGGTGTAAGGTAAACACAATAGCATATTGGAAGATAATTCTGGAAAAGTAGTTTAAGGCTACTCATTTAAGGAGAGCCTCGTTAAGAAACTTGGAATTTGGGGCACCTGGATCCTCAGTCTGTTAAGCATCTGACTCTTGATTTTGGCTCAGTTTATGATCTTGCACTCTCGTGTGTTCAGGCCCCAGATGGTTCTGTGCTGACAGTGTAGAGCCTTCTTTAGATTCTCACTCTTTCTCTGCCCTTCCCCCACTCACACGCTCTCTGTCTCTCTCAAAATAAGTAAATGAACTTAAAAAAAAATAAAGCAAAGAAAGAAACTTGGAATTTATTTTATAGACAAAAGAAAGCCATGAAGATTTTTAAGCATGGTGATGGGGATATAGTAGATGATTAATAAATGTGTCCAGAAAAATAATAGCAAGAGCAGTATGGGTAAGATATTGGAGAGGTCTAGGGGAGAATATAGTAGGATGGGAATCTATGGCAATAGATCAGTAGGGATGGAAAAGCATGCGCTAAACTGTGATACTAAGAATGGCCGGTAGAGGGAAACTATAGGAGAGACTATAGAAACAGAATTGCTGATGGCAAGTTAAGGGTGAAGAAGGATAAATAGAGGCACAAAAGGTTACTAACCTCCAGATTTCTTCTCTGACACTCTGAAATCTTTTAGAACAACTAGAAGTACATCCCAAGTTCCTGACAGTCTCAGATGCTGTGAGATAGATGAGGAGGAGACAACCTATAGGCAAGGACAGGCTGCAGACAAGTGGGTATAAGCCTGTCCACAATATTTACATTCGTCTCTTCTGCTCGGTGACCCCATGTGGTAGTCAAATAGCCATTTTCCCACCATGCTGGCATTTGTTTCAGGTGGAATTCCACCATAGGGGACTTAGTTGAAGGTAAGATTGGGAGTGAGAGAAAACTTCACTATTACTTTCTCTATAATCAGCCTGGTTGTCAAGAAAGAAAAGAAAATTCCTTTCATTGTCTCCCCCCTGCAGTACATGCCTCGATTCTGCCCTGAGCCTCCAATTCTTGCTTGTCCCATTAGTTTTATATTAAGCTATATTATGGTTTAAATAGATTTGGAGGCAGAAGCTAGTTGGAAATCTCAACATCATTCATAAAAACCATTGGTATTGAGAAGAATGTGTTGAGTTTCAAACTACAAATTTATAAGTAAACTTTAGTACTAAGTCCATTAACACAGGAAATAGGATTTCTTGTTCTGTTCTTTGTGATTTGTATTTCCACTTCTCTGTCAATTATTCATTATTACGCAGCTTCTAAGAGGGCATGAAGTTAACAATAAAAATTATATTAATAATAGAGTGAGTTATTAAAATTTAGTTTAATAGCCACTATATTTGTGATGATAATTATAGTTATGACTAACTGTGATTATAACAGGCATTGTAATCATAATAACCTCAAGGATAGTTTAATGCTAATTGCTCCATCATAAAGAGATGAGAATATGGAACTGTAAGTGACTATACTTATAATACAAAGGAATATATGTGGATACTAGTTACTAGAAATTAATTAGCCTTCTCCATAAAACTGGAGCAAAGAAAAATTTTGGTAAATCCACACATGGTTCAGATCTGTTTTAGTTCTCCTGAGGGGGAAAAAAATCATTCTTGAAACTAAATGTCGTACATTGAAACTGATTTGAGATTTCTAAAATGTCCTGATAAGATATTGGGACCTTCTGTACTTCAAAGTGGGCTAGCGATAGAAAATATCATGGACCATAATCCTTGAAGCCCATTAATGAAAGAAACTGCCTCTCCATCAAGATCATATAAAAAATACCTTACAAAAAGAACTTCCTGGGGGCGGTGGGCAGGGGGGGGGAGGGGTGCATTTCTATTGAAAAGACTCCTAAAGCACTCTCCTCTTTTAACGTCCCTTCATACCAGCTCTCTGGAACTTGTCAGTCTTATGAAAACAAAGAAGTATATGTGCCTAATGATTATGGAGATGGATGGGTGAGAGTTTGCTATTCATAAATAAATCTTATAAAAATCAGTATACTTACCCACTGATTATTTATCTTTAACTCTATGTCACCTTTACTTTTCCTCCTGTCCCAGAAAGTTCCCTTTTGTAAAAAAATCCATGAATAGCATGAAAAACCTGATAACATGGGGTGAATTAGTCCACCATTAGACATCCAAGGTCGAAGAAGACAAACTGAGCCAACATGATCTTTATTTGATACAAGAAAATGTCAAGTACCACATTTTTAAAATAAACACATGATATACTCATTTTCACACATATTTGCTACAGATGGAAATTTCATTTTATGATGGCTGGTTGTGGACCCTGGCCAAGGGCTTGTAAATATCAAGAAGACATCATTGTATAAGACGGCCTCAATAATAAATCAGCCACAGAGAGATCCTAAGAACACCACTGGAGCTGGTTTCTAGAAAATATTTGATGATAATGATGACATCAGGTTTCTCCATTTGAACAAACATACACTGTTGGAACCATAATAAAATCTTTGCATAAGAATTTTCAAGGAAATTGAGAATAAGAGTTATGCTTAACAGAAAGGACCTAGTGGAGAAGGGAAATAAGGAAGAGAAGAGTCACTACTGATTTTCAATGATATGAAGTTAAGTAAGTTTCAGTTACATCATGAGTGATGAACATAAGAAGTCTTGAACTGATTCTCAATCTGTAGTGAATATGCCAGCCAAGAATTTCCCAAAGCTTTGTTAGCTCTCCACACTCAGAAGCCTTCTCAGGCCTCAAAGGCCCTCTCACCAGTAGAGGATGCTGTTCTTCCATGCATAGCAAGCCCCCACCCCTTCAGAAAACCATCCACGTGGGAAGGGATTCCTATTGGGCCATTTTGTAAGTGTGGTTTTGCACTTCAAACAAAGAGAAGAGAATCTTTGACTCAGCTAAAGTTAATTTAAATATTTTGGTGGTGATTTCTAAATCTGTCGTTTGTAAGGAAGTGAAAATAATGGAGGCAAGCGGCAATGAACTAAATGTGTCTGCCTAAGACATAAATATCAGCCACCATTTTCTCTTCTATGAATCTCTTGCACCCATTAGTGAATCTGAAAACAGTGCCTTGAAGGGAGGGTGCTTCTTGACTGGGTCAGAATTTTCCCTTTGGTGAATAACAAGGCCAAAGGAAAGCCTGTGGGCTGAAGAACAAATGAAAACAAGAAAGCTATTCAAAGTAATACTAATAAAAAAAAAAAGCTGAAGGGGGAAAATTTATCTCCAAGGGAAAATGAAAAAAAAAAGAGAGATGGAATTTGCCAGGAGGGAAGCAAAGATAAAACATAAAGCCTGAGAAAATGAGTATAATAAAAAGGAAAATAAGAAAAGTAATTGTTTCTCTGAAAAGAAGTGCTTGTAAAAATACAAGCAAGATAAAATTATACAGGAACCCTTTCTCTCCCAATAAGTATCCTTTCATTCATTTGGCAAGCGTTTCTTGAGTGCCTCACACTTAGAGAACACTAGAAGTGCAGGCACATAGCTGATTGGCACCAGGTCCAATTTCCAGGAAGCTTAGCATCTAAGAGCACAAATACACCATATAGAAATTATAAAGTAAAGATGAAAGTAATAGATGTCATGAGAGAAATGGGTATCAAGTATTACACATGACAAGAAGAGGGGGAGTTGTCTCTATGTTGATGGATGCGTCAAGAAAGAGCTCATAAAAGGGACAGGTTTTCAGTTTGACCCTTAAAGGATGAGTAGGATTTCAATAAGAGGATTTGGGCATTCTTTACAGAAAGAAGAAATTACATGATTAAAGGTTCAGAGTTGGGCAAGTAATTTGTTTTTACTGTAAGTGCTTGAGGAGAGAAGGAGTGGGATGCCAGACTGGTAAGAGGCTCTTCTAAACCAAATCATGAAGACCTTGGAAAGTCAGGCTAAGAAGTGTAGACTTTATTCTGCAAACAAAAGTTTCTTATCTGGGTTTGTGCATAATTTTCAAGAAGCCCATAAAACTCCTTGTGCATCATTGTGATTGTGCTTTTTTTTTTTTTTTCTGGGAAGAGAGCCATTGGTGGTGGTGATGGTTTTTTTTAAACCAGATTCTCAAGTGAATCCATAGTTCAACACAATTTAGAACATGGAGAAGACACCTCTCACAGGGTATCTGCCCAGCTCCCAAAGTCTCTTTTTTCTGGGATACTGACCTTGACATACAAGGATGTGCCCTGTAGGGCCAAAGCTGTATAGTCTGACCTTGCAACAATGGTTGCAGTTGAATGAAGCTGGGAAAACAATTGATCCCAGCTGACACAATCAGATTCCAAGAGTATACAGATGTGAACTGAGAAACCTGGAGGATAGGGGTGTGGGAATTAGAACTCTAGATAAAATGTTCATGAATTCCTTATTTTCAGGTATCTATCAACTACTTTGATTTCTGTCTTCCATGGTGCTGAATTGTTCAAATCTTTCTTGAGTTCTTTGGAATAACCTCAGTATCCTTCCAATACCCTTCTCTCTCTCTCTCTCTCTCTCTCTCTCTCTCTCTCTCCCTCTCTTTTGATTGGCCAGCCAGAGTTCATTTCTTTCTCTTGTAGCCAAAAGAACTGGCTGATACAGAAACTATCTTTCAAATACTGAAATGAGGCAGTGAGGAAGTATTGAAATGTTTGCATAGAGGCATGGCATTATTTAAAAACAATTTCAGAATTGCCTTTAAGTTTTCTCTCTATCTCCAGTCTTCAACATCAAATCAACATTCTCCTTCATCCATTTTTTCTGGACAAGATGTCTCATATCCATCCCCACTGCAGCCATGCTGGTTCAGGTCTTAATTGATCATTCTTGTAGACCGTTGAAATGAGCTAACTCTGGCTCTAATCTGTTCCTCACACTGCTAATAAGTGTTCTCTGCAACTTGTATACGATTATATGCATCAGCTCAAAAATTTTGTCCCACACATTTTTAGTGAAAAGACCTAAACTCTCCAGAGTCTGGCCACAGTCTACCTTTCCAATGTTACCAATGGCAAATAATACTCTTAAAGGGACCAAACTCCATTTCAGATCAGATCCTGGCCTCCAACTCTCTACATCTGCTGCCCTCTATGTTTGAAATGATACTTGTTTTCTTTTTACTCAGGTCACTCAACATAGATGTCCTTTTGGCTCCATCCAGGCAAAATTGTCTCTCCAGATTCTTTGTATTCTTATAGCAGAGGATTTTACTTGTTTTTGACATAGTATAGCTATTTCCTCACCTCTGCCTCCCCTTCTATTCTATAAGCTGTTCAAGAGCATGTCTTTTTATTTATTTTTATATTTATGACCTAACAAAATGCCTTCCAAAAGTGGGTACTTGGTAAATATTTCATGGATATGCAGAGGAATTGGTAGATGTAAGAACTAATGAAGGCAATAAAGAAGACACTGGGAGAAGAACGAGATACAGAGAGGACCTGGTATGTAGTATTGCCCATCTCAAAACAGTTGAAGAAAGGATTGGTCGACAGTACCTAAGACTGGAGACAACTCAAAGAAAGCCTCAAGGGTGAGGAAAGCTCACTGAATTCAATATGAGGAGGCAACTGTTATGATACACTCATAATGTGGAGAAGAGTGGCTGAAGAGGTGAAAATGCCATTGTGTGAGGAAGGTGTGAAGGAAGCAGAAGAAAAAGAAACAGTATACTTCTTTGGGAAATAGGGAAAGAAAATGAGTTTAATGGGGGGTTAAGGGGGGGGGGGCGGGAACAGTCTAGTCCAGTAGGGCAAGGAGTGAAATCAGAATGGTCTTAGAGAAGAAGGAGGAAGTTGGTGGTGTTAGCATTGTCAAGAGACAAAAAAGCCTCCTCTTAGAAATAGAAAATAGGTCTGGATAACAACAATTATTTTGGAAGAAAAATGAGATTTCTTAAATCCAAGAAAAGGACAAATAGAAAGAACTGCAGTCTCTGGTGTTATTCGTTTTCACTCCAGTACAAAGGGTATTTCCGTTGCCTCTATCAAGAACTCTCCCCCAAGCAAAGTTCATCCAATATAGAGTCAAGACAAAGGTAGAATAACTATAATTTTGTAAAGGGGAGACATTAAGGACATAAAGACAGTAAAGATCCCTTGAATTGTATCCGTTTCACGTCAAGGGCACCCTTATAATCACATTTAGTTACACATGGATGGGCTGTGGAAACAGCTGGGTGGACCTTAATTTAATTTAACTAATTGATTTATTGGTTTCATTAATTGCTGTCAAAGGATACAAATACTGTCCCCAAGGGCCACAGTTTAGTTGGTCATCACTACAGCTTCTAGAAAAGTAATTGGATTTCTTAGTTTAGCCCTCGAGGTGAGCTATCAAAGAGCTAGCAGGATTGAACAATATAGTGCCATGGAAAATAAAGACAGAGAACTACCTATTGATATAAACAGTGCCTCCTTCCTTCTTATTCTCTTCAGTGGTAAGGTCTTTTTCCATTAGTCTTCTCTAATTCCTTTTCATCAGAGTAAATTTCCTTCATTTCTTCTCCAAGAACTTTTTCTACTCTCCATTTCTTTGAATTTCATCTTTCATTTTTAACCTTGGTTTTCTCTAATTATCTTAGGTTCCATTGAATCTTCTTCATACATAAATTGGATGTGAATCAATAAATAATTGATATAATTGTTAACTCAGAGAGTGACAGTTTGGTTTTCCCTGTTATGTTGCAGTCTTTGGACATAATTCCAGAGCCCAAAACCTTGAGTTACAGATGTTTCTCTTTCTTAAGTAAAATGAACACCTACCCAATTTTTAAAAAAATAGAAGTATCAAGTATTGAGAAGACAGAATAACTTAGAATCCAGATTTCTTACCTTTGGATCTTTTCCCTATGTGTATAGATATGCCTGAATCTCAAGAAGAAAAAACTATAAGTAAAACCTTCAGTGGCTGTTTTACTTTGTAACCCACCAAGGCATAAGCAGCACTTTTTGTTTTGGTTTTGTTTTGTTTTGGTTTTTACTATTTTTGAGAGAGAGACAGAGACAGAGTGAAAGCAGGGCAGAGGAGGAGAACGAGACACAGAATCTGAAGCAGGCTCCAGGCTCTGAGCTGTCAGCATAGAGCACCAGGTAGGGCTCGATCCAATCAAGGATAAGATTATGACCTGAGCCGAAGACAGATGTTTAACGGACTGAGCCACCCAGACGCCCCCATAAGCAGCACTTTTAACCTTGAAACAAAATTAGTGAGGAAAATATTGTCTTCCCTCCTTCCATCCTCCCTCCCTCCTTCCCTCTCTGCCCAGATTTGGCATGCCTAGAACCTGGGTCAGTGCCCAATAAAAATTATCAGTGCCAGACATGGTGGCCAGTTGTACCTGGGAGAACATAAGTGGCTCCAGAGGGGGAACTGTAATGTTGGCACAATCGAGGCTGTGGTGTGCAGAGGTGTGGCAGCACTCAGGGGAAGTCGCCTGACCCCGCCCACATAGGAAACATCCCCTGGAGATAGGTTTCACAAGATTTGGTAGAAGGATGAACATTTTGAGCCACTTGAGTCCAATATCATACATATAAATAAAATGAACCAATGAAATTTGAGCCATGGGCGGTGATATGACCTCATTCATCTACAAAGTCTTATAGAGCCCAGGGAAATTCAGGTGTTAGTTAGGACATTCTTAGCTACTCAAGGACCTAATAAATTTGTGCCCCATTTCATAATGTGTGTTCTTTGTTTGCCATACCCCTTCTGTAATTAATGGATATGCCCATTACAAAATGCTGATTTCCTTTTAAATATTTAAACTTTGATTCCCAAATTAATTTAGGACTCCCATTTCTTCTGAGAGCATATGTAAAAATTGTCTTCCACTGGCAGGCTGAATGCAACAATGCGTATTGTGATTAATGCAGGAATAAAAAGGCTGAAGACATATGGAAAATCCCAACATACCAATGTCAACCCATAGTCTTAAAGAAAGGTTTTACAAGAGAAACTCTCTGTGTCCTAAGGACTGCTAGAAATAAGCATGTCTGGTTTAAATCTATAGTTCCCAGCTCTTCTATTTAGTTTGTGGTTGAACACTGCCTCCCCTGGCATTTTACACTTGAATAATTTTATTTCACACACACACACACACACACACACACACACACACACACACTAGTGCCTTTGCTAATATACCATATTGTTATGGTATGTTCAATATTAGGGAACTGTTGAAACACTAGAGTTCAGTCTTTACAAAATGACAGTAATGTTAATTTAACTGCCTGTAAAACGCAGCTGGCTTACTATGGTGACATTCACATTGCATTGCAACACAATTTTGCATTATACAATTTCTTAAGATCCTCAGTATGCTTTTAGCTTTTATAAGTATGACTTGATTTTAACTGTATACATGAAATGTAAATACAATAACTGTGGATGATATGTTCCATGTAATGAATCAAATGATCTCTATAGACCAAGAAAATCAGAAAGCTTTGAAAACTGCCTCAGTGTTTTCCAGCCAGTGAACTTTCTTATCAACATCACTGTGAATATCATCTTGTCTGCAGGGGGCCCTTTTACAGAAGAACTTGTTAGGCAATGTCTGGGGCAAATATCATTGTAGTAGGGTCTTGAGTGGCTGTGCAGTTACCTCGACTCTCTGGGGCAATCAGCCCTTCTGATAATAATTCTGAAAATTGATTCATGGGCTCTTACAACTAGATTGGCTCTTAGAGATCATCTAATATAGCCAAACTCCCTCAATCGGGACCTACTTCTAGACACACAGTGGATCTGGTTCTACTCTCAGGATTTCCCTTAGTTTTGCGTGTGCAGTACCTCTTCCTGCTCAGAGTCCAGAGCTATAGCAGCAGTCTGAACACCTACCCTAGGATACTTCCAAATTTTACTTCAGGTTCACTAAACTGAAAGCTAGCATTTCTATGGCATAGCTCTTTTTCTTTAATGTGAAGAATGGGCTTAACCAGAACAGAAGTCTGGACTAACCTTAAGACACTTTTCAAGAGAAACTCAGGCTGCACAGCTCTAAGGACAAGCTGCCCATCCTGGAGTGGCGTTCCCTGGAAACCACTAGTGAATTGGGGCTCAGTCAAAGATTGACGAACCATGAGCTGTTTGCAGTATGAGGACCCTAACTGCTGCTCATCCTTCAAAACCCTGTTTAAATATCTCACTCCCTTATTAATATTAATAATTAATATCGCTTCTTCTGATTCCCAGGTGCTTTGTATACATCTTTGCTGTGGTTGTTTAAGAATCTCTGCAGTGAGATTGCGTAGTTTATTGAGGAACGTGACTCTATCTTATCAATTTTGTTATCTTCAATGCCTGAAATAGAATAGTTATCTAAGAAATGTCTGAATGGAGAAGAAAATGTCAAAGAAAAACATGAAGATAGCATACTCCTTTTACAGAACATCAGGGAGCATCAGGAAAAGAATATAAAACCATATGAAATCTCTTCTCCGCCTTGTATGGCCAGAACAGCCTATGAATACAGTCAGATAGTCCTAACCAGTGTAGTAAATCCATTTCTGAAAACGAGGCAAGTTTACATTGTCTCTGCACCTCTGATAACTCTGACCAGTATTATTTAAATTGTTTATTCTTTGTTCAGATAATTCTCGGTGCCACACATCCTCCAATAATGTTAACCAACTGCACACGCTCAGAATGTAGATAGATTGTAGAAAAATGCCAACATTTTCTCTTGTAAATACTTTCACCCAGCACACAGAATTGTCTCTGCAAGTCATTTTATTAATGTCGTTTGAAAAACAGAGCTATTGTCTGCGGTATGTTGCTGCCGTTTTCCTCGGTCCCACACTCTGTACTGTAGTCTTCACAAAAGAACACTAGAGGGATCAGCTTCATATTTTTCAGAGGCCTTTGTGTTAACCAAGCCAAGTACAATTATGGCTCTTCCCAGAAGAGGAGAAGAATAATGTTGGCAATAGAGTGTTACCCACCCAGAACCACACAAAAAGCTGCAAATATAACCAAAATGGCTTTCTCAGCCTTTATAAACCCAGCTACGTGGCGTTTTCTGTGACCAGAGGCAGCACTTTAAGAAATTACCTTTAAAAAGCTGGTTAGAGGTCTGTCGGAGCTTTGAAAGGAACTCGAAACCTGGGGAGGGATTGAAAGAATAAATAAGCAGACTTGTTGCTTAATAAGACTGCCAATTTTTTTTTTTTTTACTTCCAAGGGACAAAATCAAGTAAATGTCAGATTTTTCCCAGCTGGTAAACACATTCAGATTTCAGACAAAAATCCTCCAAAAGGAGTAGGGTTGATAATGAAAAAAGTAAGAAAAACATGAATTCCTTTTTTTAAAATTTCAAAATAGGATAGAAAAATAATTCAGTCATCCTTAATCTGGACATTTTTCCTCTTCACTTCGCCTAAATTGTGGATGTGAATAAAGACTTAAATGGATGAAACAGTATAATTTTAGTGTTTATGGATGCATAAGAGAACTAATCAAGCTGGTGATCCAAGTCTGTCAGAACTAGCATGGTAACTGAATTAGATAAAATTAAAGGAGGAAAAAAACCCTCGAGTCTGCAGTGTCACTCTGTAGCTTTAATTTATCAGGTTCAGAATGACCCTGTCAGCTTCTATACTGATCTGCTTAGTGAACTACCTCATTTACTGATCCTCTACCCGCCCCCCCCACCCAGTCCCTGTGGTTTGTCCTAATTGAAATGAAAACCATACTGCTCTAATAATTTGATTCTACCATTTCTCTTCTCAAAACTTTGCAGTGGCTTTTAATTGCACTAAAACCTGGAATTCGATTTAAAATCATGTGGGGGGCTCTAAGTCCATGTCTCAAATGTTCTCGTGTCCCTGATCTCCACAGTCAGGAATGTCAGTCCAGGCAGTCAGTCTGCTTGACTTCAGTAACATCCTGACATGATTCTCCTTTCTTTTGATTGTACCTTTCTCTTCTCCAATAAATACTCAACTAGAGTGCAGCCACAGTGGCCGATTTTCGTTGGTCATGCCAGTTGCCATTTGTAAGATTTGATGTGCAATATTTCTTGTCTTGTTTTTTCTGAAATTATAAACTCCATGCTTTTTGACTCCTCGATAAGTCCACAGCTTTGGGGCCTCCAGAAAAGTGCTTGACTCTTTTCACTAGAGAAGGTCTGAAAGGGAAGCTCCAATCTTTGTTTTTATATGCCAAGAGTGATAATCTAAGTTCAAAACTCTCTGGAAAAGCGCTCATTTCCTTCAGCCATTCCTCCTCATTCCTCACTCCTGATTTGGTCCCGCCCTGCTCTGTAAAAAAAAAAAAAAAAAACCCTGGCTTTCCTATATTGTGGAACTTTCCAGCAATGTCCTTCCATAAAAGGGATGGGTCTTGTTTCAGAGCCAAGGGATCTGCCTCCAGCAGTTGGGCTACATGGTGGTAGGGGTTTTTTTTATACTTTTAGACAACGTGGAAGTATCTGGAATGGTGCCTTCATTCCTAGCCATTCTAAGAATTACTCAGTGTTTCAGGGCCCTGAGCCAGTAACCACTGCCCAACCACCTCTGCCACGTTAGCTCTGACAGGGAGGTGGGTGAGCTGTGGGTTCAGGGAGGCCAGAGTGATGGGGGTTCCCCATGCTGAGAAACCCACCAGAAGATTGACAGTAATCTTCAAGGCAAAAAGCACCCCTCTAGTTCCTACTACCCCCACCCTCTGTAGAACTGTAGCAAGTGAGTTGTTTCGTTCTCACTCTCATCTGGGCTTCTCAAAGTGTAAGATGCCAAGGCTCTTAGCAAGGCCATGACCCACATATCCAAGCTCTGAGCAACCCTGGCCTGGGGATGCACCCATCCAGACAGGGTTCCTTTTTCCCTCTTTCTTTTTTAATTTTGGGAGATGGCACGCCTGTCCTCTGCTCTGCTGTTTGAGCCATCTCCTTTGCAACTACTGGGCTGGTAGATGCTCCCTAATATCACAGGCTCCCCAACGTTGAACCCAAGAATTTGAATGAGTACACATCAGTGAGTTTGAATTTCTGATGAAATTAACTGTGAAGAGAAAGACAAGGCTTTATTAGACTGTATGGATTCTGCAAGAAAAATGGATCTCTTTGGTTCCAAGTAGTTGGACTAGGCGTCTTGCTCTTATCAGCTTTACTGATTCACGTAAAGTGCTACTCTCTAACCAGAAAGTTGTAATGTCCTTTTTACACACACACACATGCTGGGAGCCATCTCTGAAGTAAGGTAGGTTTGCAAGGTTGTCAGATGGCGACTGGCGTCTGCACCCACTCAACCCCCACTCAGTTTCTACTTGAGCACCGACCCCAGGGCACCTGACTGACTTGCCTTCTTACGCTAAAAATATGTGAATTATACCTTGTGAAAAAAACTTGTTATAGGAGTTTTTTCTTTTATGATTATAGGAGCAAATGTTACGTTTCCTGAGAAAAACTGTTTTTCTTCCCCTCAAGAAAACAGGCTATTGGCCCCTGCTCACAAAAGAACTAACTCTTGCCTTTGCTGTGCTAAGAACATTGCCTTGTATTTGAATGCTACAGATCCCTTCTTTCCCCATGTGATAAACATCTAGTCACCTACTTCAATCTCTTTTGGTAAAGATTATGCATGAGTCTTCCGCCAATCTATGTTCTGGGAAATTTTTACCTACCAAAGAATTTGCTATTAGAAATTAATTGTCTAAGGCAATTGCCACTTCTGTTTTGTACCCCATACATTTTTTCAATAAATAAAGCTGACTCTCTGGTCAGGGCAGAGACGCCTGCCTGGTGAGCAGAAAGAAGCTGAGGCTCTCTCACTCTCTTTCGCCAACACCGTCCATCCTTCACGGGAGCCCTGGACCTGCTGGAGCTGGACTCCGGCACACACACACTATGTTCACTATGAAGGGGTGTCAAGATGGGTTTGAATCTTGCTTGCCTCTCGCACTTAAGACCCTAACACGTTATTATGCATGAGTCTTAGTAAGTTCATCTATAAAATGGGGTAGAACTGATATTAAACACACTCCCCTCCCTCACAGTCTATCCTCATATTTCTAATATTTTAACATGAGTGTTCCACAGTCTCCCTTGGTAATCTAGTTGAATGCTAAATCGCCATTCTGGTCATAATGTACTCTTCCTACCAGAAGGGACCTCAGGTGCTGTGTTGCTCTGTGTCTTCACTGCCTTAAAATGTGCTTGGTACCACAAATGTTGGTTGACTTAATGAGAGGCGAGAAAAACTACTTAGTCTCTAGTCTCAAGTCTGCCACAAGGAAAGCTGTATGTAACCTCCGACGAGTCATCCGCGTCACATTGGCCAATTTCTTCCTCTGTAGAACAAAGTGTTTGCAGTACAGACTTTGGTTCTTGAAGACACTCTTTCTCAGTTAGGAGATTATTGCAACCTCCAGTTCTTTTATCATCTCAGGCAGTTTTCCCATCAAAAGACCTCCCATGATGATTCAGAATTCAGGCTCCAAACCCAGCTGCTTGGGTTTGTGTCCCAACCCTCCTACTAACTAGCTCTGGGTTTGAGAACAGACTCTTCAGCCTTCCTGAGCCTGTTTATTTAATCTGTAAAATGGAAATAATAATAGTACTATCTCAGGGAGTTGTTGGGATAAGCAAGTGACTACATTCATGTAAAGAATCAGCAAAGTGTGTGAATAACAGTAGACAATAAAAGTTCACTATAACTACATGATTGTCTTTTGTTCCCATATTTGGAATTTAGATAAGTAAAAGTGACTGGCATTTGGGACTTTTGAATAGAATTCCAGTTTCTATTTCAAATTTTTCTCTTTTTGATCAATGGTAGTCTAAATTCTATATGTTGTAATCTAACTAGGTGCCAAGTATAAGGAGCATAATTGTCTTTTTTAAAGCCCTGGACACAAATATCCATCCTGTTTATCAAGAATATGACTAATAGCATCTTCTAAAAGTCACAGTGTAAGTGTCCTCATGCTCATCCTAAGCCACAAATTGAAGGACTTCAACCAAGTTCAGCCAGTCTTGACTTCTATATCTTTATCCTCATGAGGAAGATTTTGATCTCCCTGTATTTATCAGTTTTATTACTTTCTTCTTTAAGGAATGAAGAAACTTTTCACTTTAGAAGTGAAGAAACATTGACAAAATCACATTGCTTGTTCTTGTTTTTTTTGTAACTATTATTAATCTTGCTCCAGCCACAGTACCGGAACACAATTTTCCCTATGGTGGAACATGGTCATTTTGCTATTCTGAGAAGAGTTTGTGAAGATTGAAGTTGAAAGAGCTGTGAACTATGGATAACCCACATATTCCAAAATGGTTGTTACATTATTATTTTTCTCACAATTATCCAAAAAAACCCCACAGATTTATTTAGTAAGGCTCAGAACAATGAAATAAATACAGTACTGATTTCAAATGCAAATGTCATGTCATTGCTAAATGAGTCAACCTTCAAAAGACAATGATAAATCAACCAGATAATTTCTGCGTGTCAAAGAGTTTTAAAGGTGATAGCTAGTAAATTGAAGTACACATCAAAGTTTCTCAAATAAAAATGTTAAATATAAGTTACTTCTTCATACACATCTAAAATCTGTCAAGTACGGGGGAAAATAATCTGTCTCACCCCCAGCCATTAACTGAACAGATCACGGAAGTAACTGGCATCTTCCCACCTTCCAGGAGTGGCCCCAGAGTAGAGTGGCAGCATCATCATTTCACCAGTGTGGGCGAGCCACTGCGTTCTGGGCCCTCCAGCAGCAACGATGCCTGGGCTGCAACATGTCCACATCTACGTGGCAGTGCCCAGCGTGCAGTTAGAATGCCAGACGCAGAAACCATTTCAGATGTGCCAAGGCTTGAGCCTGTTGAGTGCTAGCTTATTGGTCATCTGAGCCAGAGAGGGCACAGGGTGATCTATAAATGTGTGCATACCCTGTGGAAATGCACTTGGAGGAGAATCCTCTGAAACACTGAACTTCTTGCAGCCAAGCACGCAGGGTCTTGAGCTTTAAGATGTGGGTGTCTGAGTTAATGACAACACCTATTTTCACCAGCTCAGGAAGCCTGAGCCCCCCTGCCAGGTTACATGTGTCTCACATATTTTGAAGAGAGATTGATGCTACCTGTTGTTAATTTATGAAGTGAGTGGGCTGAGATTTAAGGAGGCGGATAAATCGTGACATGCAGATGATTTTCCCTCCCCCTGTGGATCAGAACCTTAATCATACAATAAATATTCTTGTTCTCCATGTGGATGATGCAAGGGATCTCAATTCACAAGGGCATGCAAAATCCAATATGTAGTTTTCCATTCTGAAGTGAAGAAGATTTTAAGTAAACTATTACCTTTGTACTGGAATTTGTTTATCACTGATGGCCACATAAACAACGCAGCTGGAAATTATAGAGGACCCCAGTTACTTTGTCAACACCCTTCTCCTCTCTTAAGCCAGAGCCCGTGTGCTGTGCCTTTAAGGCAGGGGGCCTTGCTCCCAACTCATGGCTGAACTCTGCCCTCCCCAGTGAGTCCAATGAGTCAGACTCCACGGGCTCAAACAGATGGAATCTCCCCCTGTGAGAGTGCACTGGCTTCTACAGGGAAAAAGACATCAGAGTGCCTGAGGGGAATATTTCCCCCCTCCGACCTCCCAGCTCCATATGCTTTCCTGAGAGGGCCAGAGTGTCCTGAAAGCCTGTGAAAATTAAAAAGTGTAGTTCGTGACACAGGCAAAACTTTTCCTTCCCCCATCATCTAGGACCACCTAGGGAAAATATAGAATTGGGCTAATGCCAGATTCAGGACTGAGGGAGGAGAACCACAGCCAATTTCTTTTCAGTCTTTCCATAGTACCTGCACACCACTCACACTCACACACACACACACACACACACACACACACACACACACACACACACGTTTTGGGGAAGAACTATAGTCTCTCACTGAATTTGTCTTCTTATCCCTGTCTTGAAACTTGGAACTGTGTGTGTGTGTGTGTGTGTGTGTGTGTGTGTGTGTGAGAGAGAGAGAGAGAGAGAGAGAGAGAGAGGGAGAAAGAGAGAGAGAGGCAGGGAAATAAGAGAGAGCTACATCTAGAAGCTCTATCTTTTCACCACTTCTCAGAAGAAAAGAGATGGACAGAGGAGATGGTGGAAGAGGAGAGAGGTGGGGGGGAGAAAGGAAAAGGAAGGGGGAGGAGGGGGAGGGATGAGGGAGGGAGGGGGCGAGAGGGAGTGGGAGAGGCAGCAGAGATGATAAACTGAAAGAACAATCAAAACAAAGTTTCTTCTGCCTTCCTCCCACACTTGCAGATTTTTGGAGGGGAAGCATCCAACCTTGCTAATATTCCCAAGGGCAAGTTTTAAAGAAATGCTCAAGAGGCCCACAGAACTCAGGTCATGACACACTGGAACCCGAGTCTCTGAGGGCAGCTCTAAATCAGCCCTGGAGGAGTTGCATTTGACTGAATGCTGTCTTAAAAAGAGCACCACAGCCCTGGGAGATGTCTGTCCCTGGTCCCTCCTAAGACCCCACAGGAGAAGTAGTATGTTTCATCCACCCCAGGCCACACCCACAGGGCCCTGTGGAGTCCAGCTCACCACCCTACCCTGGCTGGGTAAACTGTCTCAGACCTTTGTTTGTAAATGTTACTGTCTTGTTTGTTCAAATATGCAGAATTGTATCAGAAAGAAACCAAAAGAGGAACAGCTTTTTTTTTTCTTAAACACAAAGAAACATCTGATGTTAGCACAGATTAAGTGAAATGGGACCTTATTTTTACATCCCAGTTGAGGAATGGGATAAGTGATTTATAGAAGTAAAACATTTTCCTAAAAGCAGAAATTAAAGCTTACTTATGCTTTGCTTCCTAACAGTTTAATGCACGACTAGCTTGGAAGCTAGCATGGTTCCTGTTCTGTAATGATATTTTTATTTAAATTTGAAACACTAAGGTGGAGATTAAAAATCTGCTAATAATTCTTTTTTTTAAGAGGTCTAAAAATATTTTTAATATAACACAATTTACAATTTATTTTTTTAACATATGCAATTATTTTCCATCATTTACAATACAGCAGTTACAATGACACTCCAAACAGAAAAGTAAAGTAAAAAATCAAAACCCCCACTTCTATTTCATGTAATTAGACTTATACAGAAATTAAAAGGTTGCTGTATAATTGGATTTAATGAAATAATTCTTAATTTAAAAATGCAATCCAAGAAGATATAACTCTTAACAACTTAGATTTTTTTTGTAATAGCATAGCCTTTAATTAATCTTGTTAACCTGGCAACAAATTTATCCACTGATCAAATACATTAAACAATAATATGAAAAGATTCAGTAACCATTGAAATGTACTATTGATTTTATCTCCCTCTTGAAGAGATTTCCATTGGTTTCCTTTTTCCAACCAATTCTTTAGCTTGAAATCCAAAGCCTTAAATAATCTGATTACTAATCTAATTACTTTCTCTTTCTTTCCATTTTTTTCCTTCTTTCTTCTTTCTTTCTTTCCTTCTTTCCTTCTTGCCTTTCTTCCCTTCCTCTCTCCCTCCTTCCCTTCCTTTTCCTTCTTTCCTTTTTTCTCTTATTAATATCCTTATGAACGTGGATCTATCTTTTTATGCCCCATAGCTTTCCTCAGGCTGTTTCTTTTTTTCTGGAATGACTCTCTATCCCGTCCTCTCTGCCCACGTCAGTCCTGCTCATCCTCCTGAGTCTAACTAGTATCGCCGTCTTTTTCGATTCTCCCAATCGGATTTTCTAACCAAAGCATTGATGTATGACCTTCATTGTGGCTGCTGGTATTCCTTCTGATCCTCAGTAGAAGACATTTTCTCTGTTCTGTTCTTTATCATAGTTTTATCCCCCACCCAACAACGTGTGGCATAACCTCCATGTGGAAAACTACTGATTCCCTGAACACCACAACCCACACACCCCCTTGTAATGAGCAAGACAGAAAGTACCAGAGCAACAATTTCAATTTTTTTCCTCAGTCATCTGCTGTGATCTACTACCGTAGAGACAGAGTTTTCTTTAGTAGACACAGATATCATTGCAATGCAAACACAGCAGAACTGCAGGTCTCAAGCACACAGGCCTGCCAAGCAAAACAAGCAGCTTGAATAATCACATGAAGCCAGGTTCCCAGAAGTCCCCTCACCCTGGTCTCTAGATCGCCACCACACCATACAACCATGGAGATGTGCCTCTGAAAATTGAATTGACCAAATGTGTCCATTTGTCTCATTTGGTTTGCCTAATCAATACAAAACAGGTTTACTACAAGGACCGAAAATGTTCTTGTCTATTCCTCTAAAAATCTTAGACCTTAATCTGGTTTCATAGGATCAGCTACTTGAACCCTATTTTCCAGAGTCTTCCATTTGGCTTATGAAACACTACACCACATTGCCTAAAGGTAGATATTAATTTACTCACAGGAACTGAACTGTTTTTCCCTTAATTAAACATTGCCTTTTCAACTGCATTATATGATTTTCAAAAAAAAAAAAAAAAGACAAAACAAAACAAAAACCTCTATATTTGCTGAAAGGGTTGAGGATTTTTTTTTATGAAGCATTTCAACTGATTTGTCAGAAAGCAATATTCAGTACAGCTGTTCTCTACCCCTAAAGCTGGCCTCTCAGATTTTTTCTAGTGCCTTTTTTTCAACCTCTCTCCCCGCCTTCAGGCATACTTTTCTTCTGTTATTGCTCTTCCTTGCTCTCTCTCTCTCTCTCTCTCTCTCTGCCTGCACCCTTTCACTCCCAACTCCTCACTTCTGTGTCCCAGAGGGAGGAGGCAGGGGTGTAAGTGGTGAGCACAGTCCCGTGGACACACATTTGTGTCCTTAAGGGGAAGGAGAAGAATTCACTAATAATCACTCACAACCAAAGTATTCAACACTGAAGAAACGTATAGATACATTTTCCAAACAAATCATCCAGCCCTTTATGAGGTTAAAAAAGGAAAACGAACACTGCCTAGGGAAAATAACATATACCACAGGAAGTCCTACCAGATATAAATCAATGTGTTTCAGAAGTCTAGCTGTCTCTGCCTAAAATTCAGAATTTGGAGCTTAATTTTAATATTTTTAACCATAGCAACCACCAAGTCTCAGAGACATTTATTTAAAATCTGGACATTTCATGGATTAATATATACCCTTTTTAAATGTTTGTTTATTTTTGAGGGGGAGAGAGACAGAGTGTGAGCAGGGTAGGAGCAGAGACTGAGAGAGACATAGAATGCAAAGTGGGCTCCAGGCCCTAAGCTGTCAGCACAGAACCTGATGCGGGGCTTGAATTCATGAGCAGAGAGATCATGACCTGAGTCAAAGTTGGACACTTAACTGACTGAGCCATCCAGGAGGCCCAAGGTATACTTCTTCAGCAGTATTAAGTGCTTTATGTTTTTTTCTCAGAAGTAAATTAAGAAAATGTATCAGACACAATTCTCAACCTTTCAAAAATGAAAACAAAAATGCTTGATATAGGATCATAAGTGAGTGCATTAGGTTCAAGATAGAAAGGTAGGCAGTCAGAATGAAATGACAGTGGCCTTTCCTGACAGTTTATAGGTTTTACTTGTTCTCAAGGAGTAGTGTCAAGGGTATCACAAAGCTATATCCAAAGCTAGAGAACCGAGCCTAGCAACAGGTATGGTATCTTCCTCATAAAATACAGTGTGTTTATCTATCCTCTGTGTTTTCACATATTCATCCATCAGTGCTTATGATGTTCTAGGCACTGAGTGGATTCTGAAGACATGGCAAAGAAGAAAACAAAGTCCCTGCCCTCCTGAACTCTGTATTCTAGTGAGAAAAGATAGATAAAGGAGAAATAAACAGATCAATGGTATGGCAGATTATGATGCGTCCTAAGAGGGTAGGAACTGTTGCTTTAAATGGATTTGTTTTAAAAACTCTCACAGAGATGACATTTGAACAGAGACCTAAAGGGAGTGAATGAGTGAGTTATGTGAATAACTATGGGAAGACTATCTCAGGCAGCAGCAAGAATAGCAAGTGTAAAGGCCCTGGGGCATGTCTAGTATGTTTCAGGAACAGCAAGGGGACCAGTGAGGCCGGAGCAGAGTAATTGAGGGGAGAGAATTATAAAGTAAGGAGGTCAAAATGGAGACAGGGCACATCCTGTAGAAGCCTGTCAGTGAATATATGGACTTTGGATTTTACTCTATATGAGATGAGAAGATTTTAGATGGCTCTGAGAAAAGAAGAGACATAACCTTAAATATTTTAAAGGGATCATCTGGATGCTGCATGTAGAATAGACTAAAACAGCAGTGGTTAACAGTGGTAATAGATTGATATACCTTGAAGACAGAGCAGCCCAGATTCAATTAGATACATTGGTGCAAAGGATGAAAGCAGTTGTGGAGTGAGAGAAAGAAAGAAAGAGAGAAAGAGGGGTGGGGGTGGGAGGGAAGAAGGAAGGGGATCCCAGATTCTTGGTCTGAGCAATGCAGAGATAGAGTTGCCATTTACTACAATGTAGGATACAATGGAGTCAGGAGAGGGGTTTCTTTCTTTCCCTCCTTTCCTCCTTCCTTTCTTTCTTTCCTTTCATTATGTTTTAATGAGAGAAAATTACACCCCAGTTATTCTGATAGGAATCATCCAATAGAGAAAGAAAAAACAGAAGCAGTGATGGTAGAGTGATACCCTTGAGTAGGGCAGAAGGGACAGGACTGGCCTTGGTTAAGATGCTGGCGAGTTCGTGCATAGACATAGGAGTCAAGATAGAGCTCCATGGGTTATTAGAAGTGGTGGTGGCAACTTGGGGACATTTTCTTCCGTTTGATTTTATTTTCTCCAGTCTTTGATGCGGAATTAGGATAAAGAACATTTCTCATTACCCTCCTCAGTTTATCCCTGACCCAGTTATCACCTCTATACCACTGGATCGCCCTGGAATAGCTTATCCATAAGCAGCAAGCTGTCCTCCACCCCTCCCACTTCTTCCGTGTTTCCTCTCAGCCCACACTTACCCTCCTCCACTTGGATCTACGTTGCTGGGGCTGCGAGATTGCAAACATATTTCTGCAGGCTCCCTGCCAGCTGCCTGCTTTCTGCCAGCTTAAGACAGTGGAAAACAGAAGGTGGAAGGGAGGGAGCAGTTTCCTGCTTCTGGCTCTGATGGTGTGGTAGTTGTTGGCCATCGTGGCAGTAGGAATCAGCGAAGTCTGGACGCTGGCAGCCCAGCCAGGGCAGCACCTTCTTAGTGGTTCTAGCCCTCAGTGAGATGGATCCAGAACTGACTGTGACAGTTTCTTCAGGAGCACAGCAGCAAGGGTTGGCTTATGGGCATTAGCAGCTTCTAATCTCTGAGAATCTACTTCTCCCTTTGTAGCCCTTCAGTCTCCTCCTCTCTTGCCTTTTGTTCCTCTCTTTTTGGCGGAAGCTTTGTAACCAGTTCCTTGAATTAAATTCCCACAGCATCAAAGACATGAAATGGTTTCTGTTTTCTTGACCACCCATCCCTGTCAGATCCACAACCAATACCCTCAACCCCCTTTCAAGGGTTTCCTCCCTCTGCCTGCCTTAATTAAATTCTTCCGTGACACTGTTGCTCTGCAACACACTTATAAGTCACTGGTTTTTATCTCATGTCTCAACTATTCTAGGGCCAGAAGGTAGCGTTGATATCTTCATCTCTCCCTGTTGCTGCCTTCAGACCCACACCCTAGGCGGTCTTTGCAAATCCTGCTCATTTAGACCAATTCCAGTTGACTTTATTTATCTTTACCATCCCATCTGTACTCAAGTTATTCCCTTCTTTTAATAAAAGGTTTTGGCATCTGACCCCAAACTTGGTTTGTGTCCAAGCCCTGTTGAAAGCCTGAATGATCTCAGTGTCTACATGGATGACCTACTGACCCATACAGCATCCTCAGCTATGGCCCCGGCTCTTTTCCATTCTGTTCAGCCCCTCATTCTTGTCATCTCTTCTATTTTATATGTTCCATAACCAAACTCATTAATTCCCCTCCTTATTCACAAACCCTCCTATCTTTAGCATACTGGATTGGGTACCCTTTGGCCTTTATTCAACTTCATCAGCAGTGTATTGATCCCACTGTTTTCTCCTATTTAATCATTAGCTTCTCCCCCCGCCCCCCTGCCCTTTCCTCATTTTCCTTCCAAGGTAATCTCATTTCATGACTTATGGTTTCAATAACACTCTTGTCAATATCTTAACTCTCTTGCTATGCTATCTTTTCATTATACAGGTCCAACAAAACCCAAATCCCTAGTTATCCAACTCTTTTTTCTTTCTTTTTTTTTTTTTTTAAGACAGAGAGCATGCATGAGCAGTGCATATGGAGAGAATCTGGAGAGAATCTCTAGCAGGCTCTACACGCAGTATGGAGCCTGACTTGGGGCTCAGTCCCATGACCCTGGGATCATGACCTGAGCTGAAATAAAGAGTTGGACACAACCAACTAAGCCACACAGGCACCCCATCCAACTCTTTCTCCATGCCTGTACCTACATTGGTAAACACAGCTGGGGG
>PJEM01016605.1:12949-25261 GCA_004023845.1 Helogale parvula | reverse complement strand
GCAGAGTGGAGCAGAAGTACGGAGGAGAAAGCCTGAAGGGAAGAGAATAAATCCTAGGTCCCCAGAAGGCTCTACCACCTTCTAGAACAAGTGCAGACCCAGAATGAAAGGAGACAGACGTGAGCGGGCTCTCCTACCACCTTCACGGGTGTGCTGACCTCACACGAGCTGCGTGTTTGCTCTGCCCGGTCGGCCTGGCGGTGAGAGGCCCTTACCCGTGGGCCTGCGCCTGGCCGGGAGATACTGAGGCCACCATCGGGGTGAGTTCTGGAGCGGACTGGGGTCAGCAGTCGGGCTGGAGGGCAGGCGGAGGGGAGAAGGGTGTTTCAGACCACGAGAAGGCCACAGCTTGGGTGTGTGACTTTGAGCAAGAGGAAGGGCTTCGGTCGTGAAGCCAGAGTGCTGAGTGACAGCAGGCAGGTGCCAGCCATCGGGTGGAGACAGAGGCACCCGGAATGCCGGCACAGGGGCCGCTGCGTCCGGGGAGGGGACGCGCGTGCGCTCTTCCTCTCAGGAAAAGACCGAGTGTCCTGGTCTAATCTGCAGAGCGACTTTGCAACGTGGAAAGTCATTTTCGGGCGCACCTGGGGGGCTCAGTCGGTCAAGCCTCTGACTCTTGGTTTGGGCTCAGGTCCTGATCTCACGGTTTGGAGTTGGAGGCCCGCGTCGGGCTCTGTGCAGATAGCGCGGACCCTGCTTGGGATTCTTTCTCTCTCCCTCTCTCTCTGCCCTTCCCCTGCTCATGCTATCTCTATCTCTCTCAATAAATAAATAAACTTAAAAAAAGAAGAAAAAAAAAGAAAATTATTTTCAAGGCCATCAGCCTTCAAGACCCTCAAGCCCATAGGCCGAACAGCCACTGATTTCACAGTTCATGGGTTCATGTCCCGAATGAAGCTCTGTGCTGACAGCTCGGAGCCTGGAGCCTGCTTCAGATTCTGTGTCTCCTTCTCTCTGCTCCTCCCCTGCTCACTCTCTGTCTCTGAAAAATCATATACCTATCTCTCTCACTAGATGTGTGCTATCACTTCTGACTCTGAGCTGAGGTTGGTGACTGTTGTGTTTGCTGAGCTACTTTCTGGGACACCCGGCGGTTCTCTACGCCCACGAGTGAGATCTCACGATGGGTGCCCCCTGCCTGCCACTGCACTGCTCTTGTAAAGTCCACCCATTGACTCCTGTGTCACCCTGTCACTGTGGGAAATGCAGCGTTTACCCCATTGCTCTCCGGTCTCAGGTTTCCGTTTTCGGATTGTCCTAGGGCCCTGAGAAGTACGTCGTATTTCTTCTGGGCCGAGTATATGCAGCGGGACCAGCGTTAACTTTAAGAGGCTTGCAGCCAGGAGGACTCAGAATGTATGCAGATGTGATGATAATCCTAAACTGTAATCTAAAGGTAAGCTGCTGGCAGGATGCTAGAGCCTTTCAGAGAGTGTTGGGGAGCCGTCTAGAAGCAAAAGTGCTAGGAGCTCCTGTCTTGCCTGGAATGTGGAAGACTATCAGTAATAGTAATTACAGTGAATTGTTAAGTGTGCGCGCGTGCAGGAGCCTGCCTGTGTGCATCAGTGCGTGTGCGTGCGTGCATGTACACACACTTGCGTGTGTGCACACGTAGCTTGACTCCAGGGACTTGCTGGGAGGACGAGGGAAGGGGGAGGGGTGCGACATCAGCACGAAGACTTTCCAGGGCTCTCGGTGCAGCAACTGAGGCACGAGGTTCTGGGGCACGTTCCACGACTGCAGTGGAGGAGTGGCAGGCTGAGGGGCGTCGCTATGGTGATGGGTGAAGTGCAGGGGGCAGGAGAAGGGGGAATCCAGAGGCTGGGGAGGGCTGGGCTGTGCGCCTCGGCCGCTGTCTGTCCTGGCCGCTCCACCAGCCACAAGAGTGTCCTCATGGGTGGCAGTGAGACCGAGCACTCAGGAGTCAGAGGTCAGCACTGAGGCTGGGGACTCTGAAAAGTAGCTGGCGGTTCGTGGGATGGGTTAGAACTCGCGGACTGCAGAGCCAAAAAGCCGGTCCACACTGGTGCCCTTTCTGGTTTCCCTTGAGGCTCATCAGAACAGGCCTGGCTCATTATGATGGTGGTGAGGGTGTGCGTTTCCAGGAAGTACAGGTAAGTCACCAGTCAGGTGACGTCTACCCGATACTGGCCCGAGGCCCACGGTCAAGGCATTGGGCTGATGCGGAAAAGCGATTTGAAACAGCGCTGGACATTCACACAATGGGCTAGAAATGTCAATTGCTCCTTGAGGTGAACATTTATTTTCCAGAGTAAATGTTACAGCCTCCGCCTTTTGTGACCATGTGTCACTCAAGCACATGCCCACAGGACAGCGATACGTCTTGGAAACAGCTTTCACTCCTAATCCATATTTGTGTTTAACCGCAGAGCCATTTAATCCTCTGGCTCATTGCAATCATCAACACAGAGGACACATAAAAACATTTCCTTCATTATACAAAAAAAATAAAACAAAACCAAGTACTTCTCTCTGCCTTAGATTCCTGTTGAATACTAATGCCTGAAAGCCCAGATTACATTAATCTCAGCTGTCACAGTCACACTTGGCAAATGAATCACAAATAGTTTCCTCTTCATATGACACGTTGCCCTTGACAGCAAATTAAAATCTTAATAAGAGTTTCTAAAATACACATGCATATATACATGCATAAGCTTCCTTATTGGAGCTCAATGTCAAAATACAAATTATTTGGCTTTGTATTTCAGAAATGGTGAACTTTTAAGAACATCTTTCAGACCCTTTTATCAGGTGGCTTCAAATCCTCTGTACACTTGAGTATCATTTCTTTACCTTCGCAATAATTGTTTTGCAAATCTTAGAAGAGTCGTTGGATAATGTTCTATTTTTTTTTAAACTATATAAAAATCATTTGCTAGCTCTTTCCTGAAATGATACACATATTATGGGATAACTCTCTATCTCCCATCTTTCCTCAATAACAGTGGCTTCTCAGGGCTCTGGTGGAACAGAGAGAGAGTCAGAGACCAGCTACAGACGTTGATTCCCGTAAGGTCACAACCCAGGGACAGGGGGTCATCAAGAGACTGTGACTTAATCACGAGCTAATGAGTACTTCCGCTCTCCCACGCCCTACCACCAAGTATAATAACAGTAGCTTGTAACGGAGATGTAGCTTGTAACGGAGATGGCTGTGGGACTCAAACTCTAAGGAGGAATTCTTGGAGAAGCCCCAAAGACATCATGGGAGACGGTACTAGAAAACTCGAAGTCTTTGGCACATATAGCTACAACAGACATAAATACAGCCTGGGTCTCACATGAAGGTCTCTTTACCTCAGTTCCTACTACTCAGCAGGTCATAAATTTCCATAAAAAAAAATCACAGGAATGTCAAAAGGGAGAATATGTATGATCTAGAAAGAGAATAGAAGCATCAGATGATGTCATCATTTTGCTCTGATACAGATTTTGGAATTCTTTAAAGTATTTGACTTTGGACTTTAAAGTATTTGATTTTGGAATACTTTAAAGTATTTGACATGATTGACATGTCAGGGCCCTAGTGGAAAAAGTGACGACAGATAAGGTAAGCTGGGAGGTAGAAGCTGTTTGATGGGCTCCACAGTGGAGTAGACCTGGCTGGGGAGAGAATCACTAAACTTGAAAACATGTCAAGGGGAACTTCCCAAACTAAAATGCAAAGAGAATAAAAGAATGGGGGAAAAAACATGGAAGAAAGGAAGGAAGGAAGGAGGGAAGGGAGAGTGAAAGATGTCTGGTATCTGAACTTTATCGATAATGTCTACGGTAATTTTGCCTGAGGGACCAGGCAGGTAGCTGAAGCCCAGCTCAGAGAGGCGCAGCTTGACCAGAATTTATGTAAGACACTCTTTCTGGCGCTGTAACATCATCCATTCCTTCCCGATCTCCATCCTGTCCTTTCTGGGTCTGGAAGGTGACACAAAGTGCCAGGACACAGTAAGTGCCATATAGTTTCTGGCATTTGTGTCCAGACCGTGATTCTCCCTGAGTAAGAGAGCCTAGCAGTGATCTAGGCCTTGGGAGAGTCTCACTGCTGTCTGCGTATCTGGGGCAATTAAGGAACAAATGGTAAATGGTTCTCAGGCCAATGTTCTCCATTTCAGTATTCCAGTATTTTTACAGATTTGTAAAATAAAATCTCATTTAAGTATGTACTTTCTACGTAAGAAATGTGGAATAATTTCAAAGTTTCTGTGTTTTTAGTAGCTGACATTGTACCATTTGCAAGTTCGTATTTGATTTGCGTGAGCTTAATGTCTGGTATTTTCTGAACTACTTCCCTACAAAATTGCATTTGATACTTGATGATTAGGCTTTCCTTGGAGGTCCACCAATTCGGTCTCCTGCTGACTGAATTTTTAAATGGAATGTTTTGCAGCAATTTCTTGAGGATATATTGCCTTTATTCTGTTTGGGTCATCTAAAACCAACAGACTCCTAACTAAAATTTTGGATCTAAGTCTGTTTGGTTTAGTCTGAGAGACCGTAAAGGTACATGGCCTTTGCTGAGAGGCAATAAATATGCATGGGCTTGAGGTTCATGGGCTTTGAGATACGTTTCTTGGGGTGGAATCCTGTCCCTATGGCCTAGAGGATGCGGGCCTTTGAGGAGGTGACTTAATCTCTACATTCTGATGTATTTTTATATGTAAAACTGAGATAATACTGGTTCCTATTGTATCTTGTTCTCGGGGGACTAAAGGTGTTCATATGCACACATCATTCAAAAGATGGTAACGTAAGTACTCAGTGACTAGTCCCATGACTTTAAACCTGACTTTGGTTATACAAATTATCCTGGGGCTCCGCGCACATGTTGTGAAAGCCAGCCTTTCTACCTGGGAAAGCCATTTGTTGGAAGATGGACAAGTATTTGTACCACTGAAAGACACCGCAAGGTTTGACGAACTGGTGCTTCACCTGCCAGCCATGGCTGCAGAATCAGATCCCTACGGGCAAGGCTTCCTTTCCTAATCGTCGGAAGTGTATTTTGGTACGTTTCCATGCTTTTCACAGAGTCCTCTCTTCTCTCAGGTTGACTCATAAACCTGTGTTTGTTTATGAAGCCCAGCGATTCCTCCATCTCTCGTCTGAAGGTCTGGAATGTGGTGCCTTAGAATCTGTGGTTTTAACAAACATCTCAGAGATTTTAAGGATTTCTTCCGTTGGAGAAATATTAGTTTAAAACTCCACATGCGGGGTGCCTGGGTGGCTCAGTCTGTTAAGCATCGGACTTCAGCTCAGGTCATGATCTTGTGGTTCACGAGTTTGAGCCTCGCGTCGGGCTCTGTGCTGACAGCTTGGAGCCTGGAGCCTGCTTTGGATTCTGGGTCTCCCTATCTCTCTGCCCCTCCTCCACTTGTGCTCTGTCTCTCGAAAATAAATAAACATTAAAAAAGGGAGGTTCTCCCAAAATAAATAAAACTCAACATGCTAGTTGATTTGGGTCTCCCATGATAGTTGGAAACAAGTACTTTAAAAAAAATGAATGTTTATTTTTGAGAGAGACAGAGAGAGAGAAAGAGAGAGGGAGCTGGGGAGGGGCAGAAAGAGAGGGAGACAGAGAATCCTAAGCAGGCTCCACGCTGTCAGTACAAAGCCCGACCTGGGTCTTGAACCCACAAATGATGAGCTCATGACTTGAGCTGAAGTTAGACAGTCAACTGGTTGAGCCGCCCAGGTGCCCAGGAAGCAAGTACTTTTCATATATATTAGAAACCATGTTAGAAAAGTTAATCTCTGAGATTACTGAGAATTTTTTGTGTTTTGTGCTATAAAGATATGGTTCAACTGGATTCTCAATTGTTAAGAACAATTCCTTCTTTTTCATAATGGGGGTGTGGGAGGCAGAAAAACGTCCCCACCCCCGCTCTGCTCCCCCAAAGATACCCAGTTCTAAGTCTCCAGAATCTGCTAATATGTTACGTTACATGACAAGGGGAGTTAAGGATGCAGATGAAAATAAGGTTGCTAATCAGTTGACCTTCAAATTAGGAGATTCCCTTGGATCATCCAGGTGGGCCCAGTGTAACTTCAAGGTCCTTGAAAGTAGACGAGAGGACAAAAGGGAAGGGAGGTGTCACATCTGAAGACGCCCGGCTGCTGTCTTTGAAGACTGAGGAAATGGGCCACGAGTCATGGAATGCAGGCAGCTTCTAGACGCTGGAGAAAGCAGGGGCATGCATCCTTCTTATATCTCCAGCAAGGAACACAGTCCCATTGACCTGATTTTAGCTCAGGGAGAACGATTTTGGAATTTTGACTTCTCAAACTACAAGATAATAAATTTGGGCAAAATCTACTTGACCTTCAGTTTGATCCTGAATTTCTACATAACATGATCCAGTAAAGAAAAAAAACAATGATAGGGTATCTGTTGCCCTGACGCTCCCCTGCCTCCCCATGCATGCACACTTGATGAATGAGAGATAAACCTTGCTATGTTAAGCCTTTCAGATTAGGAGTTAGGGGGGCACCCTAAAAGTGCCGCGTGGAATCTCTCAGAACCAAGTATGAGACCAAAGCTCTCTCTGTTCACTCACGCAGTAGACGCTGACCTTGGACATGCTGGCGGATCCCAGCATTAAGATGGCGTGGGGAGGGGGTGTTATTCACTTGAAGTTATTTTATTGGAAGATGAAAGGCAAGAATGCTCTCTCGTCTTGAAGGACACAACTGCTTGTAGCTGGTAAGCACTGACGTTGGGTTCATATTTTGGCAGCACGACATACAACAGATGAACAACAAAAACAGTAGCAACACGTTAAAACATGACCGTGAATTTTGCACGGCACGTTCTTGCGAAGACATCAGTCCTACTATGAGTAGCTGCTCCGGGTTTAACGTGCACACACATCACGCAGAAACCTTGTTAAACGAAGATTCTGGTTCGTAGATTTCAGGTAGGGGAAGAACTATGCGTTCCGCAGAAGCCCCGTATGGTGTTGATCCACGAACCAAACTCTGACAAGCAAAATACAGAATGCACACATGTAAATAGAATGTTTTTATTTTATTTGAATGTATAATCTCAATTTTATAAAATAATGACACATCCAGGGAGGTCATAACTGTAGTTGCAGTTTCTCAAAATATGATGAATTCACCAGCTAAATTAAAATCCTTTGTCTGCTACCCATTCTCAACATTGGCTTAATCTCATATCATTTCCGTTTGGCTCAGAAAGGACTCTTCGCTGAAAAGTATTATCATAGAGAGAGAGAGTGAGCGAGCAATAATGTCAAAATATAAATGAAGAAGAAAAGCATCTTCTTAAAATTAGTCAGGTTCTTTCTTTCTTATTTTGCTCTGTTGGATGGAAAAAAATATGACAGATTGCATTTATCAAAGAAGATTTACAGTGAGGATTTGGAAGTTTACAGTATATTACTAAGCATTCTTATCTTCAGCATCAAATAAGATACTCAGTGGAAGAAATGCATATTCAATTGCATTGCATAGTAATGTTCATGCGAGGCTAAAACTCAAGCCAAATATTAAAACATTTAGAAAACTAAACTCCTAGCCATTATCTCTGTACTCTGTTTGTTTGTTTGTTTGGTTACTGGTGCACTGACCTTTCTCCCGGGTGCTAGACCCAAATATCTGTTTTAAAAGTAAAAGCAATCTTCTTATAGTCCAACTACACATTCATTTATTATTTGAATGCTTCCTAGCAAATCTCTGTTATAGGTTTATTAGAATCAAACTATTTGTCAAATATCAATTCTATTGTTATCCTTATTTACAGAATGGAGAATACAGGCACCAAACCCTGAGATGTCCAAGATCCTGTTTTCCAGCTAAGGAACGCTTAAAACAGAGAGCAGGAGAAATGCTTTAGCTTCGTTTTTTAGAGATGAATCATGTAAAGCTACATTGGGAAGACTGCAATAAGGTATACTAGATATCGAACTTAAGTTTTGTCTGATTTATTGGAATTTAATTTTAGAAATATGTATTTGGATCATGAGTTGTTTTCTACTCCGACCAAACTGAGAGGTGTGTCTTAGATAAACAGTACTATGTTACTCTCCCTGAAAATTATGAATCAGTAATTTTTAATGTTACATGGCTGCCTATTGGGAAATATGGTACGTTAAATGTCAAATGACTAGCACACAAAATAAAAAAAAACTTGTACATATTTAAGAACATAACAGGCATTTCTTAAATGTTTTATTTATTTTTGAGAGACAGAGAGAGACAGCGTGAGCAGGGGAGGGTCAGAGAGAGAGGGAGATACAGAATCCGAAGCAGGCTCCAGGCTCTGAGCTAGCTGTCAGCACAGAGCCTGATGTGGGGCTCGAACCCACGAACCATGAGATCATGACCTGAGCTGAAGCTGGACGCTTAACCGACTGAGCCACCCAGGTGCCCCAATTACAGGCATTTAAAAAAAATAAACTTTTAATTTGGGAGTAGTTTGTAGGTTGATAGGAATATTGTGAAAATGGAATGATCCCCAAGTACTCAGTTTCTCCTATTAGTAGCATCCTACCCTACTGTGGACTATTTGTACAATTAACAAAGTATCATTGACATATTATTAATGAAAGCCCGCCCTTTATTCAGATTTCTATAGTTCTTGTCTAATTCTTTATGTTCTACTTTCCTGTCCAAAATATTACCTTACTTTTAGCTTTCATGTGTCTTTTTAAAAACTTCTTAATGTTTATTTATTTTTGAGAGAAACAGAGTATGAGCCAGGGGAGGAGCAGAGAGAGGGAGACACAGAATCTGAAGCAGGCTCCAGGCTCTGAGCTGTCAGCACAAAGTCCGACTCAGGACTCAAACTCATGAGCCATGAGGTCACGACCTGAGCTGAAGTCTGTCACTCCACCGACTGAGCCACCCAGGTGGGACAGCTTTCATGTGTCTTTATGCTCCTTTGTGCCGTGATGGTTTCCCAGTTTCAACTGTTTTGATGACGTTGACAGTTCCCAGGAGGACTGGCTGGATATTTTCTAGAATGTGCTTCACATGGGATTTGTCTGATGTTCTTCTCTGAAAATGACCCTGGGCTTATGAGTGTTGGGCGTCTGATCGCACGGGCAAAGTGTCTTTTCCATCACGTCATATACCAAAGTCTATACTATTTATTGTTGATGTTATCTATCACTGTTGATGTAACCTTGATCACCTGGCTGAGGCAGAGCTTTTCAGGATTCTCATCTCCCGAGTTGTTCTCTGTCCACTTTTGTATACTGTCCTTTTTGGAAGGGAAATAACCAAGCTCAGCCGAGACCTAAGATGTGGGAGTTAGTGGGGGTGCCCGGGCAGCTCAGTTGCTTAAGTGACCGATTCTTGATCTCAGCTCAGGTCATGATCTCAGTGTGTGGGTTTAAGCCCCACATCGGTCTCCGTGCTGATGGTGCCAAGCCTGCTTAGGATTCTGTCTCTCCTTCTCTCTGCCCTCTCCCACTCGTGCTCTATCTCAAAATAAATAAATAAACCTAAAAAAAAGTGGCAGTTAGGCTCTGACTCTGAGCGCAGAGATCTACACAAAACATGAAGAACGCTCTTGCACGGACGGGAATTTCTCTGTCCTCCCTTATTTATTTGCTTATTTGTCCAGTTATTTATTCCTATTGGCAGGGACTCACGGATGTTTATTTTTATGTTTTGGGTTACAGTCTGTCAGGAATTCATGTTGTTGCTCAAATTGTTCCAGCCGTGGCCCCTGGGAGCTCTCCTAGAAGTCGCCCGTGTTCAAGGACATAGCCCTGTCCTCGTGGGATTATGGCTGTTGATAGTGCTGCTTGTTGAATTCCTCTACCCGTTGGCCCTACCAAGCTGTCCCAGGCACACCCTGCGTATTTCCTGAGCCGGTCCTGGGATTAGCCATTTCTTTGAAGAGCCTGGTTTCTTCTCCTGGAGAACGGCATCAGGAGTCGAGACCTGGGGCTACGAGTGCGCATTGCGGTTGGTGGGAGTCGTTGCTTCTTGGTCCTCTCCGTTGACAAGGAGCATAGAAATATATGAGTGTATTCTATCTCACGTATGTGCATGTATGTATAATATTTTTGTGTGTAAACATGTGTATCTATGTCAAGCTGAATCTGAGTTTATATTACTGTCTGCAACTCATATGATCACATGCGTCAGTTCCAGGTTTCTCCCATGCTTATCTGTAACTTCTCACTCCTGAAATGAGAACTTGGTTCATACGGTCTACCATCCATTCACTTAATCGCTCAATTCCAGTATACATGTGGTGTGGTGTTCCTGGCAGGAAAGCGTATACATGCACAGCTTCATCAACTAAACTATAGAACTTGTGTACCTTGTCTTTTGAGTCTAGTTATAGACAACACCCACTTCAAAAGTTACTTAGGTCAGCGCCTCTTTCCTCCTCATTCAATGAGATGTTTTCATACATGCATAGTTCAGTTAGACTTTGGTCACATTCTGCATTCCATCTGGGGCTCCTGATACTTCCTAACTGATTTGTTTTAAATTTGCATACATTAAAGCTTATTCTTTGTCCTCTAAAGTTCTACGGGTTTTGACAAAAGCATAAAATCATGTGTCCACCACTTTGGTGTTGTCCAGAATAGTTTCACTGCCCTGAAAATCCCTTGTGCTTTATCTCTGGGCTGTGACCTTCCCAAGTGTTTCCCTGTGGAACAGTTTTTTGCCGCTTCCCTCCCCCTCACCACCCCCACCCCTTTCTCTCTTTCTTGGCTCTTTCTTGGTTTCCCATCTATTTCCTTGATGCCTTCCCCTCCAGACTATGCTTTTGTGTTATCCCCTCGGGTGAGATATAAATGTTAGATGGGTTGGAGTGGAAGAAAGACCTTCCCCCAGCTGAGGTAAGGCTAGCCAAGTCTTCTCTCCTGAATGGTAGGCCTTTGGTAAAGAGAAGGTTCTGGGGACACTCGGATTAGTCTTCCTCTCTCCTTACCAGAGCCACATTTCTATTTTTCCAGAGTCTTTACCGTGAGAACCTTCTGGGTTACCTTGAGGCTTGGCCAGAAAAGTGTGGGCCCCCACCCTTAGGACTATGACCTCTTACTATTCCACACCATCTCTCAACAATTTGTGGAAATTATAATTTAGGTGGCATCCTCTGTTTACAGCTCCAGAAGCTGTCCATGTTAGCAGAGGCTGTGGCCCTCCAGATTCTCAGTCTCCAGATCTCAAAACGCAGCCTCGGTTCTCTGATGGGTCCAAGAAAAGTCACTTGCTTGCAGTTTATCTAGCTTTTTCCTTATAAAAATAGGAGTGATAGCTTCTAAGTTCTTTGCATGTTCACGATGAAACAGGAAGCCAGGCATTAGTTTCTCGAGTAAGTTTTCTCCCAGACTTTTCATTTACCTTGAAAAGAACACAACACAACTTTACATGGGATAATGGCCCAGCAGCAAATGCCTACAGGAACATTTTCAGGACAATGGAGACAGTCAACCGTATTTTGCATGACTCATGGTTAAAAGACCTTGTGATGTTTATCCAGTCAAACAGAAACCTCACTGCGGAAGTGTTGAAACATTACAGCTGTTCTCAAATATTTGAAGGGCTGCCCTGTGACAGCACAGTCAGTTGGGCTGTGTGATAAATGGATTAAAATTATGTGTCAAACAGATTACCAAAAAAGAACGTATTTCTTTTTCAAGTTTATTTAGAACGTCGAAGGTCACGCACACCTAACTTTCCTGCTCTGGGTAATGCGTCGTGCCAGACTGTGCGCAATCCTCTGAGTTACTGACCACGGTCAGAGATTCTTTGTTGGCACAGAGCTGCTCCGTGCTAGGAGGGAACGCACATGGTTGAGATTTCACTGATAAACTGCTGGTGCTCTCCGCGTCTTCTCTGCCTCAGTGTTCCCCGTTTCCTGAAGCCAACATTTCATTCTTGGGCATCAAGGCCTTTTGCTTTCTGGTCCTGCATTACGCATGCAAGCCCGTTGGGGGAGTTATCAGATGCAGTGAAAGTCACAGTCACGTACAAATGGCGAAGGCTTTGGCAGGGCCTGAGGGCCTTGTGAGCCGGAGGGAGCACGAACATCAGAAAGCGATGGTGAATGCCACTTACGAGGAAACTGGGGAGATTAAGAGTGTTTTCTCCTGGTTCACAGGCCCCCCGTTTGCCAGCCTTGAGCTTGTCTACAGGACCCGCACTCCGTGGCCCACTGGACCTGTGTCTCTGTGTTTGTGTCATTCGGCTGTTGTGCATCTCACCTGGGATTCAGGAGACAGTGGTCATAACGGGTGTGATGCCTGCATACGCACAAGCGGCTGAACACTGCCTATTATTTTCGCAGCAAGTGTCAACCACCCC
>PJEM01016605.1:0-12849 GCA_004023845.1 Helogale parvula | reverse complement strand
CGCCCTCCTCAATGCCCATCACCCTCTTTCCCCTCCCCCTCCCCCATCCACCCTCAATTTGCTCTCTGTATTTAAGAGTCTCTTATGAGTTTGCCTCCCTCCCTCTCTGTTTAAAACTATTTTTTCCCCATTCCCTTCTCCCATGGTTTTCTGTTAAGTTTCTCAAATTCCACACATGAGTGAAAACATGATATCTGTTTTTCTCTGACTGACTTATTTCACTTAGCATAATACCCTTCCTGGAGGGTATTTTTAAGAGAAAGGGACCTCTTTGCAAAAGAAATGTAAAAGGCTGATATAAGACTTTATATAATGTTGATGGTCATAAACTTGTACGTCAGTAACAAAAAAACATAGACATAAACCCTCATGTTGGGAAATGAAACGGTTTCAAGACACCACTACCTTGTGTCTCTTCAACTGACTTCAACTAACTGATTTTTTAATGCTTGAAAACATCTTTTCTAACAATAATTATATTAACTCTTTGAACTGCTTCATACATACCCATTCTTTTAAGGAGACACAGGATTCTTGAGTAAGAAGGTTACCATTGCTTTGGCCTTCTCAAAGATACTCACTCATGCTTAATTATTGATTGATTGAAACCTTCAAGTATGATTCTTCTATCATCTGGTAGCTTGACTATCACATCCCCGTGTCAGTCAGAGTTGGTTTCATATCAGATTTCAAGAGTGAAGAGTCAACTCTTCATGGCCTTGTTAAGCGGAACTATATTCTTCCATCATTCTTTGTACTCAGCATTCATATCACGTGTTTTCTCAAAACAAGGTTAGATAGCAAACATGGGTTCGTCGATCGTTGTATTAAAGACTTTACGTTTTGTGAGGAAAGTCTTTTGCTGCTTAAAATGACACGAAGCAACTTTGCTTCACATGTCTGTGTGTTCTGAATTCAAATCTTGAAATGTACGGTAAATCCTCATCAAGGCAAAACATATGCTTTTTCAAGTTGAGATCTCACCACCCAGACTCCTGATCACCAACGGGCAACAGCTTGAACTTTTCCACGTGTCTATTCTTGTTTGCTATCTCCATATTTTAAAAAAAATATTTGAACGATCGGCTTTCGTTTTATTTTTCACGGCCCTCCCCCTTCCTCTCCACGGATTCTACTTATGATATCGCCGTTCTGTACTAAATAACTGGTCGCTGTCTGCGGTGCTGGGACTATGTAACTATTGTTCAGTGCTCAGCTACAAAAACAAGTGCCCCTACTGCCTTATTAAATTACTTTTGCTGTTTTTGGAATTTGTGATTATTCTTTCCTTTTGATTTTGTTTACCCATTTGTTTAATTTTCTATGTGGCCCTAAATAATTTCCTCAAATGCTCCAAGAAAACGGTAAAAATCCCTCTAACGGGAAACTACTGTCTCATGGCCAAATGCAGTGATATTTTCCTCCTCCTCAAAATCTCCCTGTTACGGTCACCCTCCTCCTCTCTGCAGAGCCTGTTTTCCAGGCCGCGCTGCCTGCAGCGGCCATGTCCATTCATCCGACAGCACTGGGCGAGTCCGGTTCGTCCCCATCCATCATCGTCAGCCCCTCTCTCCTTGACGGGCACCTCTGTGTAAGGGATTTCAGACTTTCCGCCTCCTTGACTTACCCTGCTGCCTTATTGACGCCGTCCTCAACCTGAGAAAGGGTATATAAGAGGTACATTTTTTGAGAACTTACATAGGTTCCCATGTCTTTAATCTGCTCCAACACAGAATTAAGGGGAAAGTGATATTTTAAGATAGTGTGCTGTTGGGTTTGACTCTCTAGGGAGCTGTTGAAACGTCTAATCCCATCCTAATTCCTGTTTCTTTGTAGTGGCTCATTTCTGTTTTTATCTTTTTGGAAACTTTTAGACTCTGTATTATTGGTGCTTTTAAATTTCATATTGATAGATCATGGTGTGGGTTATTTCTTAGTCATTATATTGGATACTGGCTGGTCCCTTTGAAGATAGAAAGCCTTACAGTATAATTTTCTGAGATCTTGATATTTCTTTAATAATATCTCTTCTCCTGTGTGTGTGTGTGTGTGTGTGTGTGTATCTTTACTCTTTCTAGAACTACTATTAGCTGTGTATTGGACCTCCATGATTGACCCTCTGATATTCTTCGATTTCCCTCCTATTTTGTCATGTATTTACCCCCTCTTAAGGTGACTCATAGGACATTGTAAATATTTGGTCATTCTTTAATTCTCCAAGTGGCAGTTCCATACACTTCAGACTACACATCAAGTTTATGAAACATGGTTTTGATAATATCAAATTCTTTATATTTATCATCACACTTTGAATTTCCAATTTATTTGCATTCAATATCAAGATTCTTGTTGAATATCAAGATTCATTATGTTCTCTGATTCTCCTGAGGGTGTTCATTGTACCATTTGAATGTTTTCTTCTACTTGACAAAATTGTTTCTCTTCAAAATTTTTTTTTACTCCTTGCTTTCTCCTAGGAAGTTTTCTTAAAATATCTGTTAGTATTTAACTGTCTGTTGGTGTTTAAAAATGGATCCCTAAAAAGCTAATTTAAAGCTCTATGTTCACAGTGGAGTAGGCATGTGGTTGGATATGAACCCATTCATTCTCTTGCTGGAGCTTAACATACAAAAAATTGTAGGTCCTTAAAATTTTTCCTGAGACAAATTTTGTCCCTATCTTCTTCCTGAAGACAGATCAACTTTTGATCTTGAGGAGCTGAGTAGGGGGAAAAGAAAGGTCACACAGTTGAGTTCATGATCTTCAATGTAGTTCCTTAATTTTACACTCAGTCCTACACGTTCATACACAGTGCCTGCGGGGTGCCAGGTCCCGCTGGAGGGGAGAGGCAGAGCCACCGGGGAGAGGGAAGGATCCTGGACACCGCATCGCTCTGTGCTCACGCCGCCAGTCACCCTGGTTTTGAGTCCCCTCTCTCTTCTCTACCTGTATGTAGTACCGTGTACTTCTGATTCCTGATCTTTCCCAAGTTCTCCGGTGAAAAATCCACTCAGGTTCAGCTTCTCTGTTCCACGAGGTCCGTTTCCACTTTGTCTACTTTCTTTTTTTCCAAAGATTTGTGAATATCTTTTGTCCATGGCTGCCTCTCCTTTATTCACTTTCCCTGGGAGTTTATACTTTTCTGTCATTTTAGTAGAACTTCCAGAAGGAGCAGACATACATGAGCATGTATTTAATCTACTACAATTGGGGCACCTGGGTGGCTCAGTCAGTTGAGCGTCCAACTTTGGCTCAGGTTATGATCTCACGGTTCGTGGGTTTGAGCCCTGTGTCAGGCTTTGTGCTGACAGCTCAGAACCTGGATCCTGCTTCAGATTCTGTGTCCTTCTCTCTCTCTCTCTGCCCCTCCCGTACTTGTGTTCTGTCTCTCTCTCTCAAAAATAAATAAACATTAAAAAAATAAAATAAAACCTACTATGTTTAACCAGAATTCCTACAATGTATTTGCTTAGAATGTGATAAAACTTATTTCTAAGTCATATAACAGCCAGAATGCATTATTGAACAGAGCAAAACCTTCTAACTTGTGACTTTATCGTTTATGCAAAGGTAATGGAAACCTGAAGAAGACTAAGCTTAGGATCCCCAAGGTAGAGATTGGGATTTCTCTTTGGGTGGGTCCTCTCCTTGCTCCTGGAGGGAAGGCTGTGTAATTTCACATGTGTGCTACAACGTCTAAACAGATTCATGTGGGATTGAGGTCTGCACTTCATTATCTTTGTTATTTCAATGGATTAGCCTAAAAGCGGTTTCTTTATTTTGAGCTGAGCTTCCATTTGGAAAATGAAGACTTGGTTACATAAACAAGACGGTAATCCTGTACAATGAAAGCATTTTGAATCCAATTTTGGAGTTAGATGACTTAATGATGAAAAATTAGGCATTTGCTCTTACAGATTCGGAGGTCCTTCTGCTGGTAGAAGAATGTGTCCACATAATCTCTGCTCGATGCTCTTTGGAGGAATTTATTTAATGGCCAGGGCCTGGCTTGGCTAAGAACATCTCCAATGTTAGTTCCTCAAGGGGTTATTTAAGAATGAATAAAACATGACTTTGGGAAAGTGAAATATGGCATTTGTAGTTTCTGGTGGACAGAGCGTCTTTGAGCATCTTTGAGTGCAGATATTTTGCTTGTCAATTAACCCCCGCAGGACAGAAGGCAGAACATGAGAAGAACGTTAGCCAGTCTTCCCCTTCTTCACATTGGAATCCAGCCCAGGAAGCTTTGTTATGTGGGCCGGACGTATAGTACGGAGGGCTCGATGTGTCCGGGGAAGAAGGACACCCACGCCCACAGGCAGAATTACCCAGATCTGTAACTGTTGTGGAGTCTGGTCTGGATCACCCGGCAGAAGAACCAGGAGGCCCTCGGGGATCTTGGAAGGCAGGAGGGTTAATTTACACGGTGGGCTCAGAGGAGATCATTCTCAGAGGTCTGAGCCCCGAGCATGAGCAGAGGGAACAATTTATAGTCCGTTACTTCTGCATCCCTCATTAATGTGCAACAAGCAGGGTGGGAAGAAGAACCCGGAAGGGGCAGCCTTGGATCAGGGACAGGAATTTCCCTATCGGTCCTGTCGGCCATCTTGTAACAGAGTTTTCCCTATCATAAGGATCAAGGAATCCCGCCTGTCCAGACAGTCCAGAATCTCGGAAGAAGCTCCATCAGTGCCTCCCCGGGCCAACGTGTTTTCTAAAGTCTGCAAACATAGAAGGCCACTGTCTCTTTCCGTTCTGATGTCCTTCCGCTCTGTCCCTCTAGGTGGTAGTGGAGACACCGAGGACAGTTCGAGGATGTGACTACAGGGAAGGTGAATCAGGGATTCATTTAGTTTGGGGTTGGTGGGAAGTATTTATGTAATTCAGCCATTTTCTAACATTTCCGTGTGGAAATTGCTGCTAGGAGTGTCTTTCTAAGGACATGAAACCCACTCCTTTAACTTGTAATTGTCAGGGGCGGTGGGGCCTGTCTTCCGGTCTCAGCACCCAATCTGGATCATTGCCAGTGAGCAGACACAATGGGCGGATCCCATTTGCACTGACCGACCCATGTGACTCTTCACTTCTATGACCCCGCTAAGCCCCGCTGGCCCCTCTCTGCCCCCTGAGTCTCCCTCTAAAATGCCCGGTGACCAATATACTAGTCAAAATGACGTGAGAAACAAAGGCGGAAGGAAATGGCAGATACAGTTAAATTTCCTTCTAAGCCGCGGTCCACTGACAAGTAACTTGAGCCGGGCAGAGTAGAAAACCTTTCTCCGGGAACTCCCTACTGTCTTAACGTTAATGCTTTACTAGGAGAAAAACAACCTGAGATTGACGGTCGCCGGATCTCCAGTAGCCTGGGAGTTTTCTTCAGCAGATGAAGGTCCTTTTGGAAACTTCCCCTTGACTTTATCTCCCCCAACTCTCAAGTATAATCGTCTTCCCTCAGGGTCCCAGGCCAGCTCTCCCTGCCCACGGGCCCTGTCCCTGTGCTTTAATAAAACCACCTTTTCTACACCAAAGACATCTTCAAGAATTCTTTCCAAACCACCCCCAGCATTCCAAACCCCACCAAGAGTGGAGTCCAGTCTACCCAGACCTCCTGCCCTACTGCGGTGGTGAATTGTCCTTGCCACTTTGGTGCCTGGCTTTGTTTATTTAAGTCCCAAACTATGCAGTCAGGCATCTGATCTTCACAGAGTCTCTGATCCCAGACGGTATTGAGCAGCCCAGGCCACTCTAATAAAGATATCAAGCCTCTGGGGCTTAAGCAAAGGGAATTGATGTCCCACAGCCCGGAGGCTGGGATGCCTTCTCTGGGTGTGGGAGAACCGCCTTCTCCTTGTCTTCCCAGCTGCGGCCACCTCTCTTCTGTCTCCTCTTACAAGGGCACTGCCCCCACCCACGCGCCTCCACCCTCACGGGCTGATCACCTCCCCGAGGCCCCCCACCTCCGAATACTGTCACTTTGGGATTCAGACTTCAACATACAAGTTTTGGGGAGGGACGTGCACTCCCCAGCACAGACTGAGTGGCATACACAAAAAATGTCCTAAAAAAGCAAATGTCCCGGTGGCACCGTGTGAATCCAAGAGCGGTCTGATTCTGTGATATCATCTCAGCAGGACATGGGGTTTGCTTCTGTGGACGCCATAAGAGTTCGGATTCTTTTTCTTTTTTTCAGAGTTCTCCAATGTTACGTGTGAGGGACTGAGTGTTGTTAATGAGGACTATTTATGGTCTGTCACGGCACGAGGTGCTGCGGAATCCTGCCGCTCGGGTGAGCTTGACAAAGACCTTATGGAACTTGACAAGAATCCTGAAAATGTGCAAAAACTTATCAACGATGAATGGTGAAGCTGATGTGAGCTTCTCAAAACCGACAATACCAAAACCTCAAAATTCTGGCCAGCTTAGCTACAGAGAAAAGCAGAACTATTTTCTATAACATAACATAACATAATATAACATAATAATATGTATAATATAATATAACTTATAATATGACAAAATATAACAATATAATATACCTTTATAATATAGCATAATTTATCATAGAAATGATATAATTTATAACATAAACATTATGTTAGAAAAGCATTTGCCGGGGCACCTGGGTGGCTCAGTCGGTTAAGCCTCCGACTTCGGCTCAGGTCAGATCTCACGTTTGTGGGTTCGAGCCCCGTGTCAGGCTCTGTGCTGACAGCTCAGAGCCTGGAGCCTGCTTCCGGTTCTGTGTCTCCGTCTCTCTCTGCCCCTCCCCCTCTCATGCTCTGTCTCTGTATCAAAAATAAATAAAACATTAAAAAAAAAAAGAAAAGCATTTGCCAAATGAAGAAGTGATCAAAGAGAATATGATCAAAAATGCAGGGAAACGCATCAGAGAGGAATGTTGGGCAGCTAATTAATAAAAAAACCTTCTTTCCCTTAGATGCGTTGTTTGTGGCATTTATTAGGTTTTTTTTTACAACTTGTACTTTATGAGGTGTTTATTTTCATTTTAAACAAATGTTCACCTCTCATGCATGCTTGTATTCTTTTCCTTAAGGAGGGTCGGGGCACCAGGTGACTCTGGAGCCCACCTCCCCAGGAGCCGCCCGTCCCTGCCCAGAGACGTTTTCTTTGAAGTTCACAGAAAGCAAGTGTGCTGAGCAGGTGGATGAGAAGAGGCCAGAGGCCAGTCCTTGAAGGAGGAAGATCTTGGGGCATCTGGCTGGTTCAGTTCGTGCAACATGCGAGTCTGGCTCTCAGGGTCATGAGTTCGAGCCCCACATTGGGTGTAGAGGTTACTTAAAAATAAAATCTTAGGCCCCTCGATGGCTCATTTGAAAAATGAAAAACGGTCTTCTCTTCCTATTCGAGGGTGTAGGTCACGACTGTGTTTTTACCTCCTGCTGCCTGTAGGTGGAGCTAAATCCTCAAGTATATGTTTCCGAGTCTTTGAAATTCCCAGGGAAGGATCCAGGCCTGAGGCTCAAGGCCTTTTCTTTAAGGGGAGCTCCAAAGTGCAGGATTTGGTGCTAAAGAAAAACCCATTGTGGAGACGCCAAGTCCCGCGTCTGCTTCCTAGGCTTTCAGGGAGCGTGTGTTGAGTGGGAATTCATAGCAGTGTCGCTGCTACTTGGGATGTTGTCTAAGGTCATGTCTGACTTCTTTTGTGTTTTGTTAAAAATTAAACGGCTGCACTGCCCATTATGCATTCTCCATTGTCCTTTCTCACGGGTGTTTCCTGTGTACTGGGCTTGCCCCTTGCTCTGAATGACTGAATGACCACATGTCACCAGCTGTAATGAGCTCTCACTATTTCTCTGGGCCATTTAACAAACACTGCTTATCTGTGGCCAGAGGGATGCGGTATGTTACTGCCCCATGTGGTTCTTACAGGATGGGAGAGCGCAGCGTGACAGCCAACAGGAAACCCAAAAAAAGAAACAGAGAAAAAGAATGTCTTAAGGAATCTGATTGTGTCCATACTGAGTTGCTGATAGCGCTGTATTTGTTTATTGATTCCAAAGCCAGGAAGAGAGGTTTCATAGTTAAAATAGAAAAGATAATCAAATAATATTTCAAGGACTTTAGATATCACTATTAATATGGAAAAGATTATTAAATACATTTTCCTGTGTCTTAGATGTTTTTTAATTTATCCAACAGAGTGTCAAGTACAGTTTACTTCTTGAGGTAAGAAAACAAGGATTCCTCAAAAAGTTTGGGTGTTTTTCTCTTCTTTCCTATTAATTCCCAGTTTTGTAGCCAGCACACGTCACAGGCGGAATAAAAACAAACCCATGATTTTAACTGTAACCTGAAATAATATCTTGAAATTAAAACTCCGTATTATTCTGAGGTTTAGGAAGGCAGAAATTCAGGAATTTAGGAAGGCAGCAAAGTCAATCTCATACTCTGTTTCTAAGCTGTGTGTTAGAAACTTGAACAGTCTTGGGTGCCTTTGACTTCTCTAAGCTGTGGCATTTTCAATAATCAACTATTATGGGATTTTTGGATTAGTGTGTGGATTTGCATGTTGGGTTTAATTTCATTAATATGTGAGTTTTAAATTTATGTGTCAAATATTTCTCAAAATGCTAGAATAGTCAACTTCATATACTAGCATTTAGATGTGTAATTTACTATTGGGTTTTTGGGTCTGAGGGATTAAAGAAGAATTAATACTAAAGACACAAATGACAAAATTTGTGGCTCTCAAAACAACAGCCAGGATTCTTTGGTTTTTAAAATGCAATTAAATTTTCTCAAAGTTACATTTCCTATTATACAAACGATCCCTTGTTTTGATTTATTAAGTAGACAGTAAAGCCATATCCTTTTTTACACATTTTTCTTAAGACTCCATTAAAACAAATGACTTTCCGGTCTGTGCCCCATTTCAGGTCAGCTAACAATTTTATATTGATTTGCAAAAAGGCCTCCATTACAAAAACCTTTTGTAATTATCTAAATTCCATGTGTTTAGGAAGCTTTTGAGACATCCTGGAACCGGCCAATTTCCGTAACGTTGAAAGAGAATTGTACGGTGGCTACAGTGCCTGTCTATTTACTCAGGCTTGTGCATGAGCAAGTGTATGGTTTATTAATTAAAAAAGAAGTGGAAATAATGACAACCTTGAGTTATACTGTTGTTTCACACACACACACAGAGCAAAGCACTTTCTACTATATTCCACTGACAACACTGTCAACCCACATCTTGAAGTTACAACTAAGAAACCGGAGGTGATCTTCTATGTGTTGGGGAAATTTCAATTGATTTTATATTCTACAAAGTTTATAGAGAGATTCTTAGCAGGTAAGCGTCAGACTGGATTCTGAAACATTGACAGCTTGCAAATTGACCAGGATTTATAAAGATCACTGAAGGTGTTATGTTTGCATAGGTATTGAGAGTACATTTACATTTTATTTTTTATTTTTATTTCATTTTTAAAAAATATTTATTTATTTTGAGAGAGAGAGGGAAGGAGGGGCAGAAAGAGAGGGAGAGAGAATCCCAAGCAGGCTCTGCACTGTCAGCTTGGCACCGATGTGGGGCCCGAACTCATGAACCGTGAGACCATGACCTGCACCGAAAGCAGGAGTGGGACACTTAATGGATGGAGCCCCCCGGGGGCCCCCGCGTTTACACTTTTAAAGGGACACCAGGGACTAGTGGGTGGGGAATGAGGAGATGCTGGTCAAAGTGTGTGAACTTGCAGTTATAGGACAAGTAATTCCCGGGATCTCACGTACATCGTGGTGATTAAGGTCAGCAATACTGTATCGTATTCTTGAAAGTGGCCGAGAGAGTCAGTCTTAAGTGTTATCACTAGAAGAAAGGCAGTCATGTGACATGCCGAGGTGGTCGCAGATGCGAAGGGGGTAATCATTTTGCAACATTCAAGTTGATCACCTCGACAGGCTGGACCCTTAAACTTACACAATGCATGCTGGGTATCAGCTGTAGCTCAGTCAAGCTGGAAAAAGGGGATACTTTCTAAAAGAAAAAAGGAAAAGACAAATTTAACTTGAATATACCTTCTAATGGGGTAGGTGTTTTCAAATCGATCATGCTCAAACCTGTTCTTTCCTCTTCTCTCCTTGCTTAGGGCTGGCTCTCTGTCCCCAAAGGGAGCTAACTGAGTTAGGGCCATGGGTCTCCAGGGTCCTCTGGGCTGTGGCCTTATTTAATAAGGCCTGGCTTCTGCAGTCGCTAGTTGGATTTGATTACATCCCTTCCTGACATTTTCATTTATTTGATTGCCAAGGCCTAATAAGTTAAGCAAGATGAGGTCTGGGGCCAGGATGAGTTTCCCTGAAAGAATCAGGCCAGATTTAAATATTTGCTCCTCCACCTACCTACCCTGTGTATATCTAAGCCAATTAAATATTTCCCCATCACATGTATGAGCCCCCCAACCCCCCCAAAATCTAGAAAGACATGCATTCAAACCTGCTGACTCAGCTGTAGGTTGAGACATGGAAGGGTAGATGTGCTTGGGCTGTTCTGGAACTGTCTCTTATTGATTCAGGAAGCGTAACTGCCCCCAGCATAAGGGACCTTTTCATGAGTCTCTCTTCCTCCTGCACTTTGCCTCCTGTCCCCTGGTAGAGGGGGATGGATGGGAATGAAGGGAGAGATAAAGCGGATGGTGGTGAATCACGGTGTAGGCAATCTGAACCGCTCAGCCTCACCGGTGCCCGTCATGCTCTCCAGGCGTACGAAAAAGCTGGTTTGCATTTCCCGAGTGTGTGCGGGTCCCCTGTGCTGGGATCAGATTGCAGCCTGTCGTGGGTCTGAAAGGAGTCTGAGCGAGTGAGGCCAGCATCGCAGCAGGAGCCCCTGAATCATTTGTCAAAAGCCAGCTGTGGACGTGGGTGATGTGAGTCACTCTCCAGGAGCTAAACTAAAGGTGGATTGGATATTAAGACACGTTTGCCTCGCGTGTCATGGGGTCGGAGGATCGTCCTACTTATTAGTAATTCCAGGATTTAGCTGCCTGGTCCCTTTCAGGTATTCCGATGTGACTCTGTATCGCTTGTTCAACTTGGCATCCCTCATGTGCTCCCTTCAAAGAGAGATTTCGGAATTGAAAGACGCCCTCCTGGTTTCACCTTCTGTGCGCGCACCTGGCTCAGCCGGAAGGGGTGCGGGCGCCCACCTGTGGTCCACCCAGACCCGAGTCTCTTCTGGACAAGTTCTGTGGCCAGCCTTACCTGATGGGCGATCAAGGGACATGGTTCGATTTGTCAATAATAGAACCATAAAACGTCACCAAAGCAATGTTATCTTTTTGTTTACCATAAAAGGGACAAAGGTTCCAAGAACTAGAACATCTTCATAATTATTTTTTTGGGGGGGGGGAGAGTACAAGCAAGGCAGGTACAGAGAGAGGAGAGGACAGAGGACCCAGTGCAGGCTCTGTGCCGGCAGCAGAGGCCGGTGCAGGGTGCAGACACCGACTGTGAGATCACGACCCGAGCCGAAGTCAGATGCTCAACCGGCGAGCCCCCCAGGTGCCCCTACCTAGAACATCTTCAGCTGCAGCTCTGCGTGGCTGGAAGACACATAATTCCAGGGACGTTTACCTAGTGAACGATGGAAAAGTCCGTTCTTTATTGATGATTCTGCCTAACGGGCGCTTGAGTATTTCCCCCGAGAAGACATCGTCTTTGTTCCTTGTTCATTAACAGGTGTGTATTCGTCATAAGCTGGAGTTAAATGATCGTTCCTCCCTGCTGCTCGCCACCTCCTGTCCCCTGGCACAGGGGTGCCCGCCGGTGCGCCACACCTCGGGGGGCACATCTGGGGAAGGTCCCTTACCGCCTCTGGGAAGGAACAGTGAGGCGGCTGTTGCCATGGAAGTGGCTATTTTGCAGCCTTTAGCTTCCTGGAGGGAGTCTGGAGGCGGAGAAGGGATTGCATTATAAACACTATGTAGTTCAAGGGCACACGCCCCGCTTCTGTCAACAAGTCCCATCTAGACATTTTACGCATCAGTCCCTCTTTGGAGAAACACGTGGAAGTGTATGAATTACAACCTCACTACTTTAATTATTGTTAGACTAACCCCAACTCTCCTGGCATTTATACGTACTTGGTGTGGAGATCAGAAAAAGTTTAGAAAGCTTTGGGGGGCCGCCCCGGGAGAAGGAAATGTGCCCTTAAAACCTGAACGCTCTTGCAGGCTCCAGAACGACCAGCAGATGGCGCAGCCACCTACGTTACCGTCAGCAGGAAGCCTTTCATTAGCAGGAAATAACCGAAAATGGGATTTTTCTCTTTGCTTATTAAATCTTCATGCAGTGAAAATATAAAGACTTCACTGGCACCGGCATCTAAAACTATAACCTAGAAGTTGCAATACTTGTGTTAGAGTTATGCAGAACGTCTGGCTTTTTGAATTAAAAGAGCGCTTGGCTCTCTGGTCCGATTCCTGTGTTTAAGAGCCAAGGAGACTGAGGTCCTTAACCTTGAAGTCAGGACACCGGCTGGGGAGGTGATGGGAACCCGGTCACACCGCGGAGCCCAGCACTCCCTGACTCTGCAATGCCTCCTCCCATCCAAATGCCGTTTTCGCTGCATTATGGCAATTTGGGGCTGGCCTCGCCTCCTGGAGGCCAATGGACGCCTTTCTGCTGATGTTTAACTGTAGAGGCTCTTCGATTCCCCCTAAGGGGATTCATCTCAGAGAGACAGAGTCCTCGAGAACAGGACCTCCTGTCGCCTTCTCTACCATTTTCTTACAGCCTCTGCTCTCAGCTGGGAACTGGCTAACCCTTTTGCCAAACGCCACCTTCCCAGCCTCTGGCCGTTTCTGCAATGGAAGGAAAGGGATTTTCCACACA
>PJEM01016604.1:0-25171 GCA_004023845.1 Helogale parvula | reverse complement strand
TGATATATGGCCATTTGTAGGAAAGTGGATGGACCTTGAGGGTGTCATGCTAAGCGAAATAAGTCAGGCAGAGAAGGATAGATACCATATGTCTGCATTCATAGGTCTAACAGGACAGACCTGGCAGGGGACCATGGAGAGAGGAAGGGGGAAAGAGAGCGGGGATGAGTGAGGGACACAGATCAAGGGAGACTACTGAGTACTGGAGACGAACCATGGACTGAAGGGGGAGGGGGGGGAAGGAGGTGATGGTCATGGTGGGGGGCACTTGAGGGGAGAAGCACTGGATGTTATATGGAAACTAATTTGACAATAAACTATTAAAAAATGCATTAAAAAATAAAAATAAATTTAAAAAAAGGCACAATGTAATAAATAAGAGACCTCTGACGTAGGACCTTGCTATTCAAGGATAGTCTGCAGCCTCGAAGAGCAGGTTAGAAACGCACCGTGTCAGGACCGCCCCAGACCCACTTATTTATTATATCAGAGCCAATTACAGGCCTCCTATTTCTTTCATTATTCAAATAAGGCAGCCATAAAGATAGGTATTAAATACAAGTCACCATCCATTGTATCCTTAAAATTTGATGGGTCAGAAGTAGCAAATCTATTCATATTCACGGTATCTTCCTGCCCGGGATGAGACATGCCAAGTGACTTCTGCATATACTGACGTCACTCAGGTGACCCTCGCACGAAGATGGCCTGATTCCTGCCAGGGAGACAGTGCCACCCCCGTTAAGAAGGGCCCATGATTGGAAACTGGAAAGTGGGTAAGGGCCCACTTCCGCAGCTTGTGGGTGGAAGAGCAGCTGGACGGCGGTGAAATTTACAAGTTCCTGTTCAGGAATGGCAGCAACCATGAACTCTAAGCGGGGTGGGGGGGGGGGGGTGGCACAGGGGTTCCCAGAACTCCTGTGGCAGGAGCTTCAGGCCGTGGAGTCCCACTCAGCATCGACCCGCACAGGACACAGAGAATGAGATCTCCAGCAAACTGAGCCTCGGTCTCTCAATCCCTAAAAATGGGGCCAGTCACTCGTGCCCTGCCCATAGGATGGGAGCCTTTGCTCAAGTCAAGGAGACCATCAGTATGCACGTTAGTGAACCTTAAAACACCGCGCGAGTCCTAAGCTGCTGCTGTTTAACAGTCTTAGAAAATGCTACAGGTGGGGCGCCTGGGTGGCTCAGTCGGTTAAGCGGCCGACTTCAGCTCAGGTCATGATCTCGTGGTTCTTGAGTTCAAGCCCTGTGTCGGGCTCTTTGCTGACAACTTGGACCCTGGAGCCTGCTTCAGAGTCTGTGTCTCCTTCTCTCTCTCTGCCCTTCCCTGCTCACACTCTGTCTGTCTCTCAAAAGTAAATAAACATTTTTAAAATTTTTAGAAAACGCTACAGGTGACCAGCGGATGCTTTATTCCAGCTTCGCGCGGTACGGAATCGGAGGCAGGTCTAGGGGGCAGGGAGCGCTGATGGAATACATTCTTTTCAAGGTGGAATGTTGTGAGACTGACAAATCACCTTTACAGCTAGAACAAATCATGCCTGCTCCTCAGTAATACTTGGAAATCCATCATCAATGTGATTTCCACGCTGCATCAATAAATCACACCAAGTATAGACTGTGTAGCCCAAAGAGGAAACAAAAGTAAACACCATGTTTCACCTGCACTGTTGGCGGGACAAAATGAAAGCCCTGGCTGCCTCAACTGGAATAACGCCTTTTGTCTCTCACTGGTTTGGTTATTTTTGGAACCTTTTATGGAATATTAACTTTATGTGCTCTAATTCTGCAGGAGGCCACATTGGAAGTGCAAAGAAATACAAATGATTAAAAAGCAGAAGTGAAAAAAAAAAGTAACCAAGTATTTTTCCCCAGCTTTCAGTAGTGAGTGTATCAAAAATTATATATCAACGCATTGAATTAACTGAATGAATATATCAATCAATATATCAATGCATCTCTTCAAAAATGCAAGACCCCACTTGGCATTCTTACCCCAGCACTAACATGACAACATTCAACATGCCTCACTCACTGGTGCTAGCAAAACATTTTTTTTATTGTTTGTCCAGAAATAAACATAAGTAAAGGAATGATATAGGAAAGTAACATTCTAAATCAGTGGCAGTATTTTAAAATTTATAATGTGCCAGTGGGGGAAAAATATGAAGCTAACTGACCCACTAAGGAATCAAGCAGTAACCTAAGCTCCAGGTTATAACCAATTGAATTAACAAAGCACAAACAGTAAAAAAAAAAAAAAAATCAAAATAAAATTTGATGTATTATTTAAAGTGCACTAGTCTGTAGACCTCCCAGACTCACATATTTAAAAAACAAACAAACAGGTCTTTACAAGAGACACCAACCTTAAGTTCTACAAAAGAGTTTTTTAATCCCAATTACTTAGCGCCCTTTGTTGATATTATTCCGCGTTTTCTGACCAACAATAATGAATAACCCACAAGCGCTAATGAATAACTAACTCCCTTTGTCTCCAAGGACAGCAGAGCCCAACAAGAAATGTCAGAGGCCCTAAAGTAAAATAAAAAACCTTCACAATGAAAATCTTCCCAATTACACGGTCCTACAGGGACTGAGAATGTGGAGTTGTCTTAAATATTTAAGTAGCTGTGTCAAATGTGCTTAAAGGGAGGATCATAAAGCTGATTTCCCAGATGCTTTGAAAAATGCATTTCTACCAGTCTACTGACAGTCCATAACTGTTGAACAGGAAGTAGGGAGAAACGCCATTGCTGGTAGAGATAAGTGAGGTTCTGTACGCCCCAATCCTGGCAGGGTCGGGAGGTGGCCAGGTGGGGGACAGCCCGCATGCTCACGCAGTAGCAGATAAATACAAACACGCTCAATTCAGTACATTAAACATTCGCGTGCAGAAAGAAATCATTTTTAAAACTAATCTCTACTATCTGAGAAAGGTAAAGCCAAAAGTGACTCCGACGGTCACACTGAGCAAATCAACCGACACACGGGAGCTGCAGAGAAGCAGGGACCCCGCAGACCAGCGAGGAACGCACGAGGAGGGCTCTACACTGTTCTGTTCTAACTGGAACACATTACCTTCTTCTGACGGATCTCTTAACTCTGTGCACGCACGGCGCCTGGAAGCAAGGACAACCCAGAGCCAGTAAAAGCACGCCTTGTCCAGTTTTCCAAATATTTCTCAGTAAGAGGGACCCTAGTTTGGGAGGAAAACGGCTGATTCCGACTCTAGGGCAGGGAAGTAAAAGTGGACCTAGAATATCTTGTCAGGTGTGAACGCAACGAAGGGCTTCATGGGAACACGTCAAAAGGCCGCACGAACTGGCTTGAAAGGGCTCGCACCTGCCAGGTCTGGGACAATCTGAGCATCAGAAAAGATCAGTGATGATGATGAATCACAACACGGGACTTTTAGAAGGAATACATAAGGTCTATAGTGATTCGTGAAAAAAGGAGAGAGAAGAATTCTTCTTGCAAGGAAAATGCTAACTAATAGCAGAAAAGAAATACTGGAATCAGAAAATCACCATTAGGCAATTAATAACTTGGTGACAATCCGCATAAGCATCACTGAAGGAGAATACTCAGAACCGGCCTGAACACCACTACCCTCAGCTCCTTAGTCCACACGGATTTTCACTTAGTACTTGCTTGTTTTTATTTTTGTGATAAAGTACACCTAACATAAAACTGACCATCCTAACCATTTTATTTTGTTTTAAAGTTTATTTATTTAAGTAATCTCTCCACCCAACGTGGGGCTCGAACTCACCACCTCAAGCTCAAGAGTCGCTCTCCACTGAGTGAGCCAGCCAGGTGCCCCCCGCCACCTTGACCAGTTATTTATTTATTTATTTTTAAAGTTTATTTATTTGAGAGAGAAAGCACGAGTTGGGGAGGAACAGAGAGAGAGGAGGGAGAGAGACAGAGAGAGAGAGAGGTGGGGGGGGTGGGGGAAAGATCAATACCTGAGCCAAAGTCAGACATTTAACTGACTGAGCCATTGTTGAAGTGTATAGTAAGTGTACCCGCCCCGCTAGGCGAGGTGCATCTCCAGACCTCCCCACTGTCCCCTCCCTCAGTTGATGGCAACCCCCAGTCTACTTTCTGTCTCTGTGATTCACTCTTCTAGGAACCTCATGTAAGAAGAATCCTGCGGCCTCTGTCTTTCTGCACCTGGCATGAGTCTCTCAGAACGGTGTCTTCAAGGCTCACCCATGTTGTGGTGGGTGTCGGAATTCCCTTCCTTTTTAAGACTGAAGAATATTCCATTGTGTGCATAAGACATGCGTATTATTTACCCATCCATCTGCCTCCACTCGGGTGCTCCCACCTTCTCTCATACAAAGTGCTGGCTTTGTCATCACAACTACTGGAAGGGCAGCTTTGCAAAGAGGCGACATCACTGAAAGGAGCACGGGGCAATGGAGGGTTGAAAGTCTGGACCTCCGCAAGCTGGCAGTTTGCCTGGTGTCCAAAGGATGCCGCATAGCCTGTTTCCCTCAAAAGTAAACATATCCTGTGGTTCTCCGAGTTTGCTGGGCACCCCAGTGCCCTTGGCACACTACTTGAGACCCATGCTCTATGACGGGAAAGCCACTGTCACGTGTGTTTTCAGCTGAGTGGAACTCACTCCTTAAGTAAGTAACATAAACACTACCATTGGGTTTCTATTTCTTACAAGGCTCCCACGAGATACTTCTCCAGTCTCCAAGTCAGATATGTGCCTGTGTGGCAACACTTAGATAATGTATTTTCTGTACCAAATTCCACTGGACTCCTGAGAGATAGGATAGTCACTCTCAAGGCCAGAAAATGTATTTTCTTGGCCATCCTATAAAAAATAATTGGCCCCAAAGTAATGGGACCCTACTGTGACAGTTTTACGTCAGCTTTAGCGGGTCACAAGGTGCCCAGATATTTGGTCAAATACCATTATGGGTGTTTCTATGAGTGTTTTTGGAGGAGAATTACATTTAGATCAGCAGACTGAGTAGAACAGATTGTTCTTCCTCAGTGGAGAGACCTCGCCCAATCAGCTGAACTTCTGAATAGAATAAAAGGCTGACCTTCCACCAAGCGAGAGCAAACTCTTCCCTGACTGACTGCCTTCACGCTGTGACATCAGCATGTTTTCCTGCCTTTGGACCCAACATGAAACGTTGGGTCTTCTGTGTGTCACACCTGCTTGGCCTTCAGAAAGGGACCACACCATTGCCTTTCCTAGTTCAAAGCCATCAGCTCTTCGAGGTCTTCAACTTACTGACTCATCTTCTCTTCTTGGGAATGGTCGGCCTCCACGTCTATTCAGATACAGGTATCGGCACAGGCAGAGATAGATTTCCTATAGGATCTACTTCATTCAAGAACTCCCTACGTAGTACGCCCACAGAGTCACGGGCTCTTGGTACCCATCTCTCTGGGTCACGGCAATGTCAGTAACACATAAGAAATCAGTGACAGATCCCGGGAGAGATGTCAACCTCAAGTTTATCACACCATTCCATCACATCATCCCCAAGGTTAAAACCCTTCCACAACTCACAGTGTGGTCAACATAGATCCAAACTCCTTAGCACATCACTCAAAACCTTTATCTGGCCTCTGCTTATTCCTCTCCCAGTCTCGTCTCTTACCACAGTCTGTACAGCCCCAGCGTGGAATCCGGCAGAAGTGAATGAAATGCACCATATCTCTCCCTCCAGGTTTTGAGGGTACTCGTCTGTCTATGCAGAGTAGGTTCCAGACAGCATCCCTCACACACACATGACATACAATTTGCATGATTGCAAAGCTAGCTACTTATCCTTCAGGTTCCACCTAGATGTCCTACTCTCCTCCCAGACCAACGCATCAAGCACAGGTGGGGGAGGGGAACCCTCCAAATGTGGCCCGACTGCCCTCAGGGTATCACTATCAGAGCCCTACCTGTGCTTTAACTGCCCACTCCTTTGTCTGAATTCTAACTCCTCGAGAACCAAGACTCAGGTTTTCTTGGCCACTGTAATGCTAGAGCAGTGGCTCACCTATCATACATGCTCAATAATTCTCTGTTGAGTAAATGACTGGATGGAGTTCAGTCCCGGATCACCATCCTCAGCCATTTACTGGCTTAGCTTAGGAACTGTCAACCGAGATCTTAAAGAGACACATTCAGCCACTGCTGGCACCATCCAGAGTGGTACCCAAGCTCCCAAGGCCAGAAACGATGGCAATACCGCGGTCCTCGACCCCTGGTCCCTGCTCAGGCTGGCCCCCACCGTGCACATCCAGAACAGGCACCACGAGCTCAGAAGCTGCGCAAGGAGCCAGAAAGCCGCAACGAGGAGACTCGGGGGTGGCCTGACGCTTACATGTTCCCTGAGCCCCAGGATGTACGATCCCTGAGAGCTCACCAGCCCGGAATTCCCTGAAGCATTGTCCTTCAGCCACGAGTGCAGTCGTAACCACTGCTGCGCACTATCCAAGTAACGTCCCCAAACTCCCTCCCAGGTGGCAATGCTGAAGCCACTTCTACTTTCTAGACCTCAGTTCCTGTATCAGTTAATTTAATAGTAGCACACGACTCAGGGCCGTGGTGAGAAACAGAACTGAGATCACACATTGGAAGTCTTCAGCACAGTGCCGGACCTGGGCTCAGTAATGACATAACAAACAGAAGTCATTAACAGTATCAGCACTGTCACTGCCAGCCAGGATTTCAACACAAGTAGACGTGACAGCAAGCTACGGCACACTAGACAAGCGGGAGCAGAAAGATCCTACTGGGTCTCCGCCCCTGCAAACCCAAGGACATGAGTTTGACCTCAAGGAACCTAGCCTGTCACCCACGAGCACAGCACCCTGCCGACGATGGGCTGGAGGCAGCCCCAGGAAAAGTGTGTCCTAAACTCATACTAAACATCAGTGGGTCTGAGAAACAACACAACCGGAAACCAAAGGTAAACCTACGCCAATAAACCAATAAACCAATAAATAAATAAATAAGAAAAAAGCTACATGTATGTTTCAGGTTTTTCCTTAATCGGCCTATTTATACCATGGAGAGGAATACAGAGACGCTAAAACAACTTTTTGGTTATTTGCCTGATACAAATAATTATTCACCCTAACTAGGTGAGTCATGAGTTAAGTGGGTGAATGGCTACTTGGGCTGCTGGTAATTCCATTGGATAGTGTAAACACTTAATATAAACATTTAAAACCAAATGCTACAAATACCTAAAGGAATATATAATTGCGCTATTTTGCATAACAAAGCTGCGGTTGTCATGAGACACACAGTCTTTCTTTTTCTGGCCCAAATACACATCTCGTTTGCAATATAACTCATTACGCCAACATGGGTTTCTAGAGAGAGTGTGCCCTTTGAATAATCTGCTATTCTCCAACAATTATTCTTGGATTTAAAATACACATTATCCTAATACTACTGAATTAAAAGCACATTCTCTCTGCATTTCAAATTAACCAAGTTTTCCAGTTCTCCACAAGCCCCCAAACATGCTCTTTCGCTTTTTCTTCTAGCTCTCTTCGCTCCTGTCACCACTAGCTTTGTTACAAAACTTACAGGTTCTGCTCTAGGAATAATTTTTTATCATTTCTGTGTACTAATTCTTCACTTTATTGGCTATGAACATTTCTCTTCTTTTATCCTTTTCTTTCCACACCTCTGACACCCAACTAGCACAATGAGCATTCCGGCCGCCCCTCCCCCGGGGCCAGGGGATAGGATCCCACAAACTCACTCTTGTCCTTCCTCCACCCACCCACCCTCATCCCTGTTTCCTTTCTTTTCTTTTCTTTTCTTTTTTAGTGTTTATTTTTGAGAGACAGAGAAACAGAACACAGGCAGGGGATGAGCAGAGAGAGACAGAGACACAGAATCTGAAGCAGGCTCCATGCTCAGCACAGAGCCCAATGCGGACTCGAACTTGGGAACTACAAAATCATGACCTGAGCTGAAGTCAGACGCTCAACCAACTGAGCCACCCAGGTGCCCCCCCCATCCCTGTTTCTGATCTCTCTGTGTCTCCTTCCACTCCGCTTCACGGTTCCACGAGGCATCACATTTGCCACCGTGGCCTCCTCGCCGTCACACGCACATACACGTCTACCCCCTGACCACGTGAGCTACATACTGTGAGACCATCGGCTCTGACTCTGACGTTCAATCACGTACTTTTCCAGAAGATTTGCTGGCAGAGGAGGAACTAGGGGGAGGAAAAAAAATAGTTTCCACTTGTCAAAGATCCCAGAAAGACAATCCTACCTTTCCCAGGATTTGGAGGAAAGGGACTTCCAAACTCCTGCTGCTTTGGCTTTAAAGTGTGTGGCCCTGACATGCCTCCAGCCTGGGCGGCCTGGAATCGTGGCTTCCCGTTGGTGAGCACTTGTCTCCGGGGGCTCAGGGCAGGAAGATGGAGGGGGCTCTCGGCCGCGCCGCTCTGAGGGGCCAGCCCTCCTCCAGACGGCATCTTGAGATGGAGGCTGTTCGCAAAACTTCCGATAGCAGAGCTCAACATGCTGCCACAGGACGAGGGGCTAGGAGTCCCGGAGTGGGCGCGGGTGGGAGGGACGTGGTGGCCACTGACCATCCCAGGCCCCTGGGGGCTTCCCGACGTCCGGTGGAGACTCATGCTGCATGACCTTCCATTCATTCTGAAAAACCCCGCGGCCAGGATGGTCAAATATCCAGTGGCACTACTGAGTCCTTTCCGGCAAAGTCCAGTAAGTTATCCATGGTGTGGGTTATCAGCCTGTTTAAGAGAATAAATGCAGGCAGTTTTAAAGGTAAAAATGAAAGTAAGTCCCAGTGAGTTTCCAACCTGTAGCATTCATATCAGGAAGAAAAGAAGCACTCTTAGCAAAACAGCCTTTTACGTAAGGTGGGGTCACCAGACACACGGTTCGCTGGCAGGCACTCGCCCCTCCTGCATGCGCAGCAGACGTGGGTTATGGATCACTGCATCGTTTTGTTTGCCACTGAGCCCTTCTCAATACAGCGCTCTTGGCAACGACAACCAATCAACGGGTGCCAGCTTGCAAAATGAAACTTATTTAGCTCCCTGGAGGATCTGTCCATCCTAGTTCACTTGTGCCCCAGTGAGTCTTGGGAAACCCAAAGCATCACCTTCATGAGCTGTGAGACCAAGGCCTCAACGTTTCCAGGAAACAAACAAAAGATACAGCCTCTGAACGAGATTGGGAGGATATTAAACCACCTCCAATTTTTACTGTACGGACAAATTTTCCACAGTCCCTAGACTTACAAAAGATAAAAATATGGGACGTCGCAAAGATGTCATATGCCCATATATCCAAATACAGCAGCGTCAGAGTCTTGGTTCCAAGATGATCCTGAGTTACAGGGATGGAAAAAGAATCAGTATCACCATACTCTCACCTTCTATTAAGACCCTAGGAAAGGAAAAAGTCTGTGCAAAACACTTTATGGAAAGGCTAACCAAAGAAGAGCCCTTCTAATGGTAAATACGTCCACCAGATTCCACACACAGGAAATCAACCGCAGTTGCACAAGCTTCCGTCCGCCATTCCACCACACCTTCCCTCAGCAGCAAAGAGAGAATCGAGTACTGACGAGGCCGTAGGACGTCATTACCCATCTATGCATTACGATGTCGGTACGCTTTGTTTACAAATCTTTAGGAAAGGCCATTCCCCGCCTTGATCTGTAACAGCTCCCCAAAACGCTCACAGACTCAGTGAGGTGATTAAGTGTCACTAGTCCAAATGAATGACAGACATGGTCACAATCTGTATTCTTCTCCACAGATAGGATAGTCATGAAAAGAGGCCAAAACTGAACAAATGCAGAAAACAGAGGACTGTGTGCAATGCAGGTGTGGTCAGATCTTCTCAACTGAATGATTCCTGCTTTTTCTGTACGATCCACTCAGAGTCTTGCACAAATACTTCCAACCAGTTCCGAAATGAATGGCTCTATCAGTCATCAAGGACAGAACATCACCGAGAGAAAACTCTCTGTGAAGAATTTTTTTCTTTTATCCTTTTAAAAAATCAAAAAACATTTGATTTTCAAGTCAAGCACTCACTGTGCCCTCAGCATTATGTGTTCCCATATGCTGAGAAACTTCAAAAATTATTAACATACAACATTTGGAATGTTTTCCTCGTCTTTACCAATTCTCTGCCTTATTAAGAATACCAGGGGCACCTGGTTGGCTCAGTCGGTTAAGCATCCAACTTCAGCTTAGGTCATGATCTCACGGGTGGTGAGTTCGAGCCCTGCGTCAGGCAGGCTCTCTGCTGTCAGCACGGAGCCCACTTCCAATCCTCTGTCCCCCCTCTCTCTGCCCCCTCAAACGTGCACTTTCTCTCTCTCAAAAAATAAGCATTAAAGAAAAGAATTCTATTAGTCTAAGGCACCTAGGTGGCTTAGTCATCAAGTGTCCAACTCTTTATTTCAGCTCAGGTCATGACCTCACAGTTCGAGAGATCAAGACCCACATTGGGCTCCGCTGACAGTGACAAGCCTGCTTGGGATTCTCTCTCTCCCTCTCTCTCTCTCTCTGCCCCTCCATCCCTCCTTCACTCTCTTTCTCTCTCTCTTTCTCTCTCTCTCTCTTTCTCTCTCTCTCAAAAGTAAAGATTAAAAAAAAATCCCATCAGTCTGTATTTCATACTACCAGGCCATCCAGTCCTGAGAAATACTCTGGTATCTAGCTCCTGCTCTTTCCTCCACGACAGCCCCCAAGGAAGGAAAAGAATGCAGCCTACCCAAACCGTATTTAAGTTGAAACAGCAAGAAATGGTCCCTGGCGTCAAACTGGTTGTAAGATGTTGGTTTTTCACACTGGAAAAATCCTAATGCCTTTTCTGCTGTGTCCATTTAAAGAGAATTAGCGTGTACATTCAGCTGCTCTGTTGATTCATGGGTTGATGGTGAGCAAGAGTCACTTAATGTCTCTGTGCTTTGCCAGAGGATATCGGCCATCTATTCTCCACTCATTCATAAAACAGTGGTTTCTGAGTACTCTGAATGCTGCAGAAGAGCCCTTATTCACTACCAACCTAGATAAATCTGTACATATATATGTATATACATATATAAATAAGTAACCATATACGTATACACACACGTGTGTGTATATATAGACACATGCGTATATAACACACGTATATACACAGGTGCATGTGTGCATACACACAGATATCTATACATCTGTCGTATTGGTGATCTATTGAGAATAAGGGATCATCCAAAATGACTGGCGTGATGAGTCACTGTGAGCCCATGTGACCAATGTCTGCAGATGTGCGGACTGTGCCCATTTCCAGGTTTTCAAAAATAAAGGAGTCATTTCTCTGGCAGGAAGATCATACGCAAGCAGGAATTCTCACCAAATGTCTGGATAAAGACACGTAAGTAGGTGCGTAGCATTGGGTCAGGTCATTAAAAAGGTGAGGGTGTAAGAAAAAGAGAGCGCTGAGAAGTTAATTAAGCATCAGACACTCAGGGTGTCTGTCAAATGGGACTTTTATTCTACTTTATTTATAAACTGGGCTCCTGTTTTAAATTGCTTTAGGTTGAAAGCAACAACAATAACAAAAAAGCACTTAAATTTTATTGCTGAAAAAGCAACAGCCAGAGAGTGAAGTGGGTGATGCCGGAAAGAAACACCGGTAGGGCAGGGGCATACGAGCTGAGAAAACCAGGCTCAGGTCAAAAATAAACTGTATGTGAAAATATGCTTAATAATCCAGCGTTTCAGTGTTGAATAATTATGCCAACAGACTTCTCAAGCATTAGAGACCAGAATTTAAAAATCAATTTTTTCTACTGATATAACACACTATATACTTTTTAGCTAGGCCATATGATCATTTATAATCCTAGGTCCACTTGGGAACAAAAAAGAATAAACTGCTAACTTTTAAGAAAGACACTTACTCACTGAGGCAGAGAGGAAAAAAGCACTCAACTAAGAAGGTGGGACACCAGAGTTCTACCTCGGGCACGTCATTTATAACTTCTTTGGACTCAGCGCTTTCATCCATAAAATAAGGAAGTTGGTGACCATCACTAAGGTCTCTTGAAATTCTGATCTTCCATATTAATTAAGGTAAGGAAGATGATCAAAAATATCCAATTATGAGGCGCCTGGGGGGCTCAGTCAGTTAAGCATCCAACTTCAGCTCAGGCCATGATCTCAGGTTCATGAGTTGCAGCCCGCATCTGGCTCTCGGCTGTCAGCACAGAGCCTGCCTCACATCTTCTGTCCCCCTTTCTCTCTGCCCCTGCCCTGCTTGCGCGCCCTACCTCTCTCAAAATACATAAACTTTAAAAGAAAAGATCCACTTACTGTGATCAAGGATACATATGCAGATTTTATACCTAGGGCACTTAGAACGAAGAGACAGGGTAAACATCGAAGCAAAACTAGGAATGTTCATCCACTCCAAAGCCAGAGCTAGCAGGAGGCCCGCACATCAGCAGTGTGCTGAAAGACAACGCTTAAAAGACAACCTTGAAAATACTGTATCAGGATTAAATTTGCCTATGCTTTGCCAAAAAGTGAAATCATAACTAATCAATATCAAAACCCAAGGGGTAGTATTCCATTGGCAGACATCCTTTTATTTAAAAACTTACTCAAGTTCCCTAGAATTACTTTTTCCTTCAACCTTCGGTCAGGACCTTCCCTCAAGCTATCAAGAGAAAAAAAGAAGAAGAAGAAAAAGCAAGAAACATCCAAAAGTACAAATTTAGGGTACTCTGAATCTGACATATTGTTACATTTGGAGTTTTAATACTCTATTGGTTCAAACAATAAAAACGTTCATTCTGTCAAATGAGTCAAGGTGAGTTCATAGATCCTTCCTTTTGACCACTTCCAAACTCCTCAAACATACCCCTTTAAGTCAGGTCAAAAAGGAAGTTACTTAACTCCTAAGGAAACTGAGTCACAAAACCATTTAATGATTTCACTAGTTTTCTGGAAAAGCTATGACTTTGATCAAAATACAAAATCATGACTCTACCTTCTACCCAAGGCTCTAGGCACTGTGGCTCATAGATTAAAAGTTTCAACAAACGGAAAGCAATGTTAACTCATCCATTCAAGAACATTCCAAAAACACGAGTTCCACAATGCCTATTTACAGCCAAGAGCTCTTTCTTAGTAAACATCATTAATAAACTCATCTAGAGTCATAATTCATCTGATGAGCCAGTTAATTATTAATTTTCATACATCATTTCATTTCCTTAGGCTACATTTAGCCTTTGTTACATTTTCCATTCCTTATGCCACAAGCGCTATTCTTACCCTGCACAGAAAACCTGATAATGAGACGCAAAATCCTGTCAGCAAACAAACTACTCCTGAGTTGGCTTCTTTATATACATCTAAGCCATCTAAAATAGGTGTTTTATTGATTCTTTTTATTCTTTTCCCTTCAGGTTAACAATTGTATAATTTCATTAACTGCTTTTTCAACGTCTCTGCCTTGATCAGTAATAGACCCGAACTATTCCCCTGTCCTTCTCTGGTTGCAGAGCTTGTAGCCAGAAGAATACAGAAATGAAATGCCTATTGAAGGATAATATAAGTTATTCTCATGCACGGCTGCGATGTGAAGCACATTTTGCAATTCAGTCAAGGACAGATAGAGCTGAATGTTCTTAGATCCGAGGAGTTCATTTTAATAAGCAGAATGTACCTGGTCCTAACACAGGTGACTGACTCCTCAGAAAAGACTGTATAAACAAAAACCAATCGTGTAAGTCATTTTATTGGCAACAATATAAACACTGCTATATTAGATGAAACCAATAAATCAAAATCATTCTTGTCTCCAATTTTAACGAGAGGAAAGTGCAAACATGTACCCGCGAACCTGGAGGATATTACAGAGGAAATGCATTGAATGTGTACAATATCATTTCTCTAAATTGAAAGGGAGGGCACTGAATTATGACCAAGTAACCCACGACAACGGAGGGTTGATCACTTCTGAGGGTTTACAACTTTATTCAGGGAGACCGACAGATTCGCAGACTTCACAACAGAAGTTGCACCGACACAGAGAGGGATGCTTCCACAACGCTGAGATATAGAACACAAACCTGGGAGGTCACACCCGGTAACCACTACACACAGACCCCACAGTCATGCAGGCACTGCCAAGGTCTGATGTTGGCAACGCATAGAATATTAGCATACTTATTCTGAACATTAAGATGTAGAGATGTATAGATACTACTCAATATAACCACCAATAAGATACGATCTTAAAAAATCAAGGAAGTTTAGCACTGAGTTCTATCAATTAAAAATTATAAAGATAAATTACTGTTCCCTCCAGAGATTCAAGACTGAGCTTTCATTCAAGACCACTCAGAAAAGATGCTACAATGAACACTGTAGAGCTCATCTGATAGGATCTCTGACTGTTTTCTCTGTGGATTTCAACCCGTACCTATCTAGACATACCCATATTCTAGTATTTTTATTTTTAGATTTTGTAAAAATTTTCTCAACAGAAACAATCTCCCCTAAGCATGGTGAAAAATATCTGGCAGTTACCCTTTTAAATTTAAGTTAGAGGCTACGATATTCAAAACATAGGTAGTAAATACAGATAAAGGTAAGAGAAAGGGAGAAGAAGGACGGACATAAGAGAAAAATAAACAATCAAGTCCAATTTGGAACTTTACTGTCTAAGTTAGTCAATCCTAACCTAAAAATCAAAGCAGAATTGAGAACCTTCCACATAAAACCAATGATTACACATGACTAGAAGGAACTCAGAACCTTCAGGAAAATATACTGGCGGGCAATATTAAAGGTTCAGTAACCTCCCTCAGAATCCACTCTCCATACGTCATCTATATAACTCTCATACCCCCTCAGTTTACTAAATGTCACTCCTTTCAGGAGCAATTAACCTACAAATGTTTCATTTACCTTGCCTCAATCATGAACTCATCAATGAGTACAGACAGTTCTAGAAACCTGTGGCCCTACCATAAATGGCATGAGAGAAGGGAATAATTAGGACTGTAAGAAATCACACAAAATGAGAATGAACTTGGAACCATAAAGATTTTTTAACACAAACATAGGTATGGTCAGAAAGTAACCATGCCATGGCCATAAGTTCCTAGATCTCTGCTTAACAAAGTAATGAAGTTTCCAAAGCAGTGTTTTTCAAACTGGTGGCAGTCTGAGAGTAGGCCCTGAAATCAATTATTCAAAGGAAAAAAGTGTTTTGTAATGAAACAGAACTGACCAGAGTAAAATAGAAACTGTCACAGAGTCCATCAAATGGATTCATGGTTAAGTACTGTTTTACTTCAGTTTACGGACTACACATGTCTGTAGATCTTAATGCATACGGTGTATTCTGGGTAAGATGAAAAAAAATGTATTTTACTGTGAGTTACAGTCAAAAAGGCATAAAACTCACTGTTAAAAAGCAGTTAGACTATGTGCCTTCCCAGGCACCTAAAAAGAAAAAAAGCTACAGGAACAGGTAGAGTTGAAGAGCCAAAGTAAACATATGTCAAAATACAGCTGCATTAAATAAATATTCTTTATTTGTTAATTAATTAGTATAAATTGTTTATATATATAATGAAGGAAAGATCTAGAAGTCTGACATTTTCAGCTTTGTAAAACATAAGGATTAAATAAAAAAGGCTGCCCGACCACTGCCATCTTTCACTGTGCATTTGAATCAGTAAATACCATTCGATCAGTATCAAACAAATCGACCAACTGACAGAATTAGGATCAAAATGACCCATGATTTTATTTCTCCCTCATTGTTGAAACAGAATCTCATTCCCACAATGCCAAAGGGGGACAAGTTTAAATTAACACATTACTGCCCTTGAGAACTGAGTTTTTCCAAGTGTGTTCTTAATAGAAGTTAACCATCAGATCCCATGAAGAGGAATTTGAAATGGAAAAATGAACACATTCCTTATGATGTCACCACGGAGCTAATTACCTGAAGTGCAAAGAGTGAACACCACATGGCCATGGTCGGAGACACAAAGGCTTCTTCAGAAACATGAAAAAGAGTCACTGCTGGAGGTTTCTTTTTCAAAACAAAAACAAAAACAAACCTCCACCTTTATACAAAAAGATACAAAGGTAGCAAAACTTGGCAAATGAAAACTGCATTCTTTGTCATTTTTTGTTGTGTGTACAAATGACTACTCAGTCTGTATGAATAGCTATTTACAAAGCTAAAGATCACATTCCTTTCGAAAAATAAGTATCTACTTACAGAAGATTCTAGAAATAAAACTGAATTTATCACTCACTAAACCAAATATTCAAGCATATTAAAGGGTCCCCTATCCCATGTATCACTGAGTGATTTCTTTCCTTCATTGTAGTTATTGCTTAAAAGTGACCAATAAAACTATTTTTAGTGTTGGTAGACAAAAGTTTTATACAAGTTAAATTATTTTCACTGACATCACTGCAGAAGTATGAACATTCACAACAATGGCTAGGCCCTTAACCAACATGACAACATATTTATTTTTTAAAAAAAGGAAGGAGGAGGAAGAGAGAAAGAAAGAAAGAGAGAGAGAAAGACAGACAGACATGAATGAGTCAAGTTACAGAAAGAAGTGGAACCTACTGGTCATGCTGAAAAGGTTGGGAAAACATTAATCCATTTCTTCACACACAAGGAAAACAAGAACCGTACACAGCCCTGGCATCTGGCTCGCCTGCTGGGTACAGAATTCGGCAGGACTAGAAATGAGACTTCTCAGATCTGGCTGGGAACTTGAGGAACAACTGGTATTCAGGAAGTCTGAGCTCTGTCAAGGCCCCGGGGACGGGGTGTGACCTGGTGCTGTGCCCCTATCTGCCCATTTGCCCTTCAGCAAGGCTTGCGGCCTGAAGAGACGTTTGGTCCCGCTCTTGGCCCTGAGGAGCTCACCTGGCCGAGAAGGGCCCCAGCAGTGTTCTTCGGCTCTCCACTACGTACAGGCCTCCTGATTCCAGGTTTACAGACAAACCCCCCAATTCTGTTCCCAAAGTGGGACATCACTGGATCCGTGTCTCTGCTCATCCTACTTACGGCCTTAGAATCCTTATGGGTGGTCCTTCCCTCTTCCCTTCTTCTGTCCACTTTTCCCCCAAATTCATATCCTCCATACCCTCCAGGCCCACCCCAAATACCCACTCTAGCCCCCACCATCCTCTGTTAATATCTGTACCTATTTGTAAAATGGTTACAATTATTATACATGGTTCATGGAATTACAAAGTATTAAATGAGATCATGCATGTTACTTGCTTAGCGCCGTGCAGGGTACACAGAAGGACCCAATAAATGTTAGTGTTTTACTCTAAATACTTCTAACATTCATAACTTTCTACATTGCCTTATAGTTATTTGGCTCTGATTCATCTCCCTGCCTAAATTACCATTTCATTAAGTTTAGGAGCCCTAATTTATCTTTGAACTGTCACCAGCCCTTACATGTACAGCGATGGTATCATATTACACCTGAACATTTACACTGGTCATACTACATGTGTCCTATTTATAGATTACATGTATTTATTGCATTCATACTTCTCACACTGTACTGCTCATTTATACTGAAGAATGCGGCATCACTGAAATAGATAATTATACATTTATCGCCTATATTTATCATTTACTGTCCAAATACAGCACAATTGAGCCACATGATCACGCATCCTCCACTCAGTCTCCTGTGGAACCAGTTTAATCATGGTCGCACGCTCCCTCGTTTATTCCTTTCCCCAACAGGCAAAAAGCACAGATACTCTATGGCGCTCTTCTGAGCAGAAACATTACTCTTGACTTTATCTTGGCGCACTCACAAGCAATGAAAACTCGTAGCTAAAAGCTGGGAAGCAAAGACAGTCATTTCAGCCCTGGGACCAGGCACCACTTCTGATGTGGTGGGGGTCAGAGGCCCTCACGGAGAAACCGCCAAATGTGCTCGGAGCTCCACGGTGGCAGGCGCGTCCTCCTTCCTCACCTGCGCTGGCTCCCCGCTGTACACTTCACTCCCTACGGTCTCCCTACCACACCGTCACTGGGACAGGAAATACACCTTCTGTTCTGTGAGCGTTTTCCTTGATTCTGTCATAGTACATAACGCCTGGCCAACTCACTTCTGCAAGCTAAACTGCTCCCCCCATCTTTAAAGGGAAATCCAAATTATCTGACCTACTAAAATGTTGTTATGTAAGCAAAGCAGACAGACCCAGGAGTACATACTGAATCATCCTGCTTATATAAGTTATGTTTATTTTTTTATTTTTTAATTTATTTATTTTTAAGAGAGAGAGAGACAGAGCGTGAACAGGGGAGGGGCAGAGACAGAAAGAGACACAGAATCTGAAGCAAGCTCCAGGCTCTGAGCTAGCTGTCAGCACAGAGCCTGACGCGGGGCTCGAACCCAGGAACCATGAGATCTGACCTGAGCCAAAGTCAGACGCTCAACAGACTGAGCCACCCAGGCGCCCCTATAAGGTATGTTTAAAGACAAGCAAATGTAACGTATCCGTTAGAAGTCAAGGCTGTGGTTACTCTTGGAGGGAACACAGTGACTGGAAGGCAGCATGAGGGTTGTTTCTGGAGTGTTGATAACCCTCTATTTCTTCATCTGGACTCCGGTTATTCAGCTGTGTTTAGTTCATGAAATTTCATCAATCTTAAGATATGTGTACTTTTCTGTATGGATATCTTATTTCACCTCAATAAAAAAAAATTGGGGTTTGTGTCAACTCTGCCTGAAGTAAATGGAAAACCTGGAACTTGGGCATCTTTTCATCAAACAACAGGTTAGAGTCATTTAAAGGTTTTATCATGTGCCTCAGTCTCCAGGAGTGAGTAAGGCAGCACGGTTTTTTACTGCACAGATTTCCTATGTGCCGCTTATTTATTTTTTAATTTTTTTAACATTTATTCATTTTTGAGAGACAGAATGCAAGTGGGGGAGGGGCAGAGAGAGAGAGGAAGACACAGAATCTGAAGCAGGCTCCAGGCTCTGAACTGTCAGCACAGAGCCCAGTGTGGGGATGGAACCCACAAACTGTGACATCATGACCAGAGTCCAAGTCAGATGCTCAACTGACTGAGCCACCCAGGTGCCCCACCACTGATTAATTTTTTTGTTTCATTTTCAATCCTAATGGATCCTATGAAGCAACCAAACTTAGTGAAAAGTTAGAGTCAAGTCTTGTATTACTACCTTCTTTCTTATACCCTCTACGGAGAATAATTACAGAAACACAGACGACTTCTGCAGGGAAGAGAGTGCCCTGGATGCCACTTCCTGAATGAATTCTCTTCTTTAAGAGGTACTTCATCTACACTTGGGAAGAATTACAAGCTAACATTCCAACTCCAGAGATCAGTACCTACAAGAAGAGAGGGACAAAAGTGAAAAGACTGCCCTCAGATTTAACTTACTAGCAAGAAAGGACACGCAGAGAAAAAAAACACTGAGGACACTCGGCTCTCTTTTGGAGCAATGGAAAGACCCCTCTCTGTCATATGGATGAATACAAGGCTGGTACAAAACATTAGTTTGCTATTATCTAACCTCCTCTACCCTGCCTATTTTGGTCCAATAGGAATATCACCCACTAGGTGAGCCCAGGAGTCCACCCCACACACCAACCCCCGCCCCCCACACACACAAAGTTGCTTTTCGTATGATGATCACTTTCAAGCAAACCAACAGACCCAACCCAGGTGTTCAGTGTAGGACAAACCAACTACTATTAGGGTGGAATCGGGGGATCAGAGCCTCTCAAATCCCGCCTAACGTGACTGAGGAAATGAGGGGGCAACAGCAGCACTGAGACTCAACCACCCACTCACACTCCAGCACCGGTGAATCCTAGGAGCAACAATGAAGATTTGAACGGCCAAAAGGAAAAGGGTTTCTAGAAAGTAGCTGGGAAAGAATGGTCCTCTACCCTGCCCCCCTCAGAAGCAGGGGAGGGTCTAGTCTAGCTGCCAGAGACAACTAATGAAAACTGACGTGCATTTACACGTGACCGGTAAACGTCAGCAAGTTCCCAGATGCAACAATAATGTAAACTATCACGCACTCCTGTCTCCACAGGGCGGTGAGCTTTCCCCCAACCTTCATTTCGGGCAGATCCTTTTTCTGCAAATCTTTGCAGGGTGTACTTGTTCAACACAATACCAAGGAAGTAAAATCAAAGGAGGGAAAAGAGGAGAAATGGGACGATTTAAACCAAACAAATCCATTTTATACAAAACAAACAAACAAACCCAAAAAGGCAGCTCCCCGGCTTAGTGTAAACGAGGACGGTCTAATGGAGAACCGACACAGGGCAAAGGGATGTCTGGCCGACTCCCAAGGCAGAAATCATGACTCATCAAAGCTTTCAGTGGGGACACAGAGACTTCACATTTGTCTTGAGTTCATCTTCAAGGCAAGAAATGCTCTCTGCACTGGAAACTAGGAAACTGGAGTGTGTGTCCGGCATCCGTAGCAACTGGCTGTGAGCGGCTGGACAAAACCCTCAGCCTCCGCGTTCGGTTTCCTCTTCCATAGGTGACCCGTCCATGGCCAAGGTCCCCTGCAGCGTTCACGGTCTATACTTGATATTCCCCAGTCCCGTATCCCGACGGGCACTGGTCCGCTGGGGGGAGCTGCGGCACATCCCTCTCCCGCATACTCCAGCACCCCTCCCCCCACCCGGCCCGACCCAAACCCCGGGGAGACACCGAGGTTCTGGAAGTACGTGAGGAGAGGGTGCAGAGCCCTTTTCTCTGTAAAGGGGGCCGCAATTACAAGAGTCCGGTCCCAAGAGACTTTGCTCCCTGCGATTCCGGAAGTACCCTCCACCCCGGGTCCCGGGCCCGGGTCTCGAAGCTCCACGGATCGGGGCCTCGCAGACGCCCGGGAAGCCTGGCCGTGGGGTGCAGAACCCGGAGTCGGGGGCGGGGGCCTCCCCAGGCGGGAGGGAGGCTGGAGCGATCCGGAGAGGTGCTGGGGATCCGCGGGGCGGGGAGACGCGCCTGGCGCAGGGCCGGAGGGGGGCAGCCCACGGCTGACCCCGGCTCGGCCGGAGGTCCCGAGCCCGAGTCGCTAGGCTCCCCGAGCGGAGGGGCGGGTCTGAGGGCGGAGGCGACAGGGACCGGCTGGGGTGCGCTGCTGCGACCCCGCCACCCTCCGGCCGCCTCTGCCCCTAACCCTCGGCCCGGTCCGCGAGCTAGCGCAGCAAAACAAAACAAACTCGCGCTCGTTTCCTGTTGTGCAACCCGGTCCTGAGTAAGCCCGGCCGAGAGGGCGCCGCCGCTGGCCGGCGGCTGGGAGCCGGGCGGCGGGGACCCGCGCGCCGCCCTTCCCGGCCGAGCCGGGGCCCCGGGCAGCCGCGGGCTGGGCTCTCGTGGAACCGGCGTCCCAGCCCTCGGTCCTTCCGCTGCTTTCCTCCCAAACACCCCAGCGGGTCGAGGGCGCGACCCAGCAAGCCAGAAACAACTTCTCCCAAAGCGTCTCCCTCCAGGTACCTAACTGAATCATCCATAGGATGACAAATCTGTCCGGGCCAAGTTTTCCAGACACTTGGGTAACTTCCTCGTCCCCGAGGTGACTTGTCAGCTCCAGTGAGTAACTTGGAAATGTCGCTCGGGGCAAGGTGTGTGTCTAGGGGAGAACCGGTGCCCACTCACGCTTTCCGGAGAGCAGCCCCGGCCGGCGTCAGAATACACACGGGGTCATTGACGGGGACTGGAGCGGCCGTGAGCAGGACAGAGTGCCCGACACTGAGACATTTTCCAAACAGCGCTGACATTTTGTCGGCCCCATAAAAAGGTAAACGCGGAGCGACGAGCCCGGTGGGGAGTGTGAGCGTCTGGGTCTGTCTGCGCATCCTGCGGCGTGGGAGGTGATAGTTACAGACCTGGCGGCTGCGGGTCGCGGAACTGTCCCAGCGACAAGTTCCAGTGCCCCCAACCGAAGGACCTCCTGGAGCAATGGGGACCTGGTCTTGGGCGAGATGCAAGCGTGCAAACACGTCCCTAGTGGAACTTCACAAACACACGGGAGCTGGAAAAGGCAGCTTCAGCCCCGGGTGAGCTCGCGCGGGACCTCACGTCACCCCATCCATTCCCACTTCTCCAAACTTTCCCTAAAGTGGGGACTCCTGGGTGGCGCGCAGGACCCGTCCTGCAATTGCCTTGATTGTATAGCCCTCTGGCCCCTGCTGTTTAAAAGAAAAACCAAAAACAAAATCTCCTCCTGATTAAAGAAACTTTAATACCTCGTTGATTTCCCCTCCGTCTTCTACGCTAGGCGCTCTTAGGCAACTGACAACAGGGCTTGATTACTAATTGAGGGTTGCAAACAGATCTTTTAGAAAATCTGGGGCTGGGGGGTGCGCGTAGCCTCACACCCGCGCAAACGCCACCGGCTCAGCGTGGAAAACTGTTTCCAACTCCTAGTTTGTCTCTCCGAGCGTTAACTCCCCCACACTCTCAAGCGCCGGCTCCTCCGACTCCCGCCTGCGAGCAAAGTTCCTATGGTATCCACTTACCAGGTAACCCGGATTTCCACCACAAAGCCAGGCGTGCGGGTCCCTTTCCCTGCCAGCCTGCGAGTGACAGCGGCGGCCGGCGCTGGCGAGGAGAGACGGGGCCCCAGCCCTTCAGCGCGCTCCGCGGGCTCTGCCTCCTTCGGAAATGAAAACTCGCATCCCAGCCGGGGGACAGTGCGCGGAAACCCGGCCCCGCGCCGTGTGTGCGCGCGCGTGTGCGAGGGCAGCGGCCGCAGGGGGAGGCGGCGGAGGGGGGTGGCCGGACCCTCGGCCTCAGCTCATTCTCCCCCCTCACATACATATACACACGCAAATGTTTTTAAAAAGTTGACTTTCGACTTGGTGCCTCGCCTGTCCCGCTCATCCTCGCCCGGGGCCGGGGGCGCGTCCGGGGGCCGGGGCGGGATGCTGGCTAATTGCTCTCGGCGGCGGTTCCGTTGGGGGAGCCCGGTGCGAGCCCGGACGGCTGCGGGCGGGCGTGGGGTGTGGGGAGGGGCGATGGTGTGGGCCCCGGGCGCCGGTGCCCTTGCGCGCCGCGCACTGGGCTGCAGGGGCGGCGCACTGTGGACGCGGCTGCAGGGGGAGGGCGGCGGGAGGGGGGGAAGGGAGGAGAGGCAGCCCCGAGAGGAGTGTGGATAAGTGCTCAGCGGCGCAAGGGCCGGCCTGCCGCCAGCTGCTTCCTGAGTGTGAGCACTGGAGGGGGGCAGGGAGGTGGGGAGGAGGGGGGAGAGGGTGGGGACGGGCTCACTGGTCACCGGGCTGGCCAATTCGATGGCCGAGTTTATGTCTCCGTCTCCACGCGTTCACACACACTCCCCCTCCCTTGTGCCTGAGAGTTTGGGAACTCCAGAACAGGGTCACAGCAGCGAGGCACTCTGCCTTCTTGGGCCTTATTTGTTGAATTGGCTTTTTTTTTTAATATGAAAAATGTGTCAGCTTTTTGACAGGATCTGATGTCAAATAGCAAAGAAGTGGGGGAAAATAGTAAAATGGAGAGAGAGAAACTTTTTAAAAATTGGTAAATGGCAAAAGTATCTTCTAATACACAGGATTAGATGAGCACAACTTCGAAAATGGCTAGATGAAGCAGAGAAACCGCCCTTGGCATCTTTTCTAAGTAAAGGATAACCAGAGAAGAAATGGAAATGTTACTCGAATATAAAATTCTAAAAACAGGCTGTTAGAAATGGAGGCACACTCCCTACATATATTGTGTCCACACAGTGGCACTTTCTCCTTAGGGATTCAATATCCTCACCTTCATACCCGCCTAGGCTGTGACCCCAGCCCTTCTGAAGAGGTTGTCCCCAGAAGGCCAACTATCCGTGGTTCCCCACGAGTACCATGAGAGCTGCGCGGACTTCCATCTTGGGAACCAATGTGTATAATGGACAAACACCCTCTAGTTAGGCCTTTCCGTGGAGATGCTAAGAATTCCACCAGTCCTATCTTCTTCTCCAGGGCTTTCGCTCAAATATGCATTGGCATTCCAGTCGTAGATGCTGTGATCAAGACGGACGCCCTCAAGTGCACAAATGACTGGCCCGAGGAAAACCAAACCAAAACGACTGCTGACAATTTTCACTGTTGATTGATTTCATTTCAAATGAAAATTTCATTTCGTTCTTACTTCAGAGGGAGTATTACTAAAGTGGTCTGTATCCAAGATAATTGACATCACACAAAAAAGTCCATCTTCACAATACTTCTTAGGTCTTGTTATGATCTGCTTGTTGAGACTCCCCTTAGGGAAGGCATTTTTCCCAAAGACACAAACTCATCAGAATATTAATCATCAGAGTAGCTGTCAGCAGAAGTGGAGGGAGGGAAATAAATTTGTAAGTGCTTAGGATATGTCATTCTGTCAATGTAACAGTTTCCTGCCCTGTTCTTCGTGTCCTTTTAAATACAAGTACCCCAGTCCAAGATGGCAACAGATGGTTCAACCACACACAAGAGAAGACTCATAAAACAGAAGCATGCAGCAACATCACAAAAACAAAGAAACCAAGTGGTAGAAGTTGCTTTGACTGGTCCATTGTGGCTACTTATTGCAACATGCCTGACATTCACCAATAAACTCTTCCTCATTAACTCCAGCCTTCCGGCACAGAGCACCATGGGGACACTGACCCTAAAATGCATCTCAGGAAATTCTCTTCGCCCAGACTCCTGTCCTGTACGGAGGGCTCCCCAGGAACAAGACATGCCTGCGTGGAAATGGCCAAAAAAAAACCACATCTCTCAAATATCATTTTAAATATAATGGTTTTCACTCATGAAATGATATCCTAGGGGCTTGAAGAAGCTTCCAACCCCTGCCCCCACTTGATGGGAATAGTTTAGCTGGAAGAGAAACATATTGTACTGCACCCTCTCTAATCAATGGCTCATGGAAATAACACTCTGAGAAAGCTCTGAATCACTAACCTGGAGATCCCCAAAATTCTCTACTCTTATAAAAGCCCCAAGATGGGAATGTCATTTTTTATTTAGATGGGACTTTCATGAGCCTCTAACATTCCTAAGACCTTTACCACTAAAATAGGTACAGCGCTTTGCCTGACTATTGCGGGGGGGGGGGGGGGGGG
>PJEM01016603.1:8753-25276 GCA_004023845.1 Helogale parvula | reverse complement strand
CCGCAGCCACTGGAACCTGGGGGAGCCCAATGACTCTATGGGGCGCGAGGACTGCGTGATGATGCTACGCACCGGGATGTGGAACGACGCACCGTGCGACAACGAGAGGGACAACTGGATTTGTGAGAAGCGGCGCAACTGCTGACCCCGCCCCGCGCTCCGCGAGCCCCGCCCACCGCCCGGCGGCAGATCACCCACGGGTTCACCTTCCCGGCACCGCCCACCGCCCGCGATTTCTTTTTTTTTTCTCCGTCCGCGACCAAGGAGAACCGCCCCGCTCAGCCCTGTCAGGTACGGGCACTGGGACCTCCGCTCCAGCCTCACCGCAAGCCCTCAGGTGGTCCGAACTAGCCTCCACCCCACCCAAACCGCGGGCGGTCCACTGACCCCGCCTCCCTCCCTGGCCAAAGCCTGGCAACTCAGGGACCGAGCTGTTTGGTGTTCTTACATTTCCCCCCACATGCACTGGGAAGCCTTACAGACAGGGGGGTTCGTGAGCTGTCTCCGCAGCCCTTAGGAAGCATCAATAAATTCTTGAGAAATGAATCTTGGTTCCTGGCTCTGGTGAGCTGTTCTCCGTTCAATCCCAGAGACCCTGATATTTATCCCCGGGCGTGACCCTGACCTCTGTCAGTGACCTTCTGGTGCTACTAGGCGCCAAAACTCAGGGAGTAACGTGTTCTGGGCCAGGACGGCCGTAGGGCACTAGGGACGCAGGAATGAGTTGGACCCAGTGCTCTGATCTCGCTGGGCGCTGGAATGACACTGGGATCAGTGACGCCAAGGAGTGACAGGGGAGGCATCTGGAGGAGGCACACTTCTGGAATACTGTCACCCCACTGTGGAGATTAGGTGGTCGGAGACAAGGCCCTGAGGTGGGTGGGAGATGGCCCGCCCGGACCTGACCAGCAAGTCCCTTCTGTCTTGGGCACATAGGTTGGTAGGTTCCCTGACCACTGGGGGGAGCGATCAGGAAATACATTGCAGAGAAAATGGTCTTTCAAGCAACAATGGGATTTCAGCACGAGGAGCCGGGAAGGAAGGTCTCTGCAAGCAGGGGGTGTGAAGTATGGCCGAACCCCTTTTGGGGGGTGCAGGGTGCATTGAGCCTGGCTTTAACAACTGGGGACTTTTGATCTGAATTCACCCTGCACTCCCAAAGTGTTCTGCTCCCGTCCTGGAGACACGGGGGCTCTCCCAGAATTTCCAGCGGAGATGGGTCCAAGTCAGGGGAGGACAGGCTAGTAGCTGTTAGTCCTGGGCAGCCTGAGAGTCCCCAAGCCACCAGCCGTGAGGGCAGTGACTGAGCAGGCAGAAGAGGGAGGCCCTGAAGCCCCGGGGCCAGAGGAGACCTTTCCGCGAACCCCCACCCCTGTCTTCGTACTCTACTACTGCAGCCCAGAGCGAGGCACTAACCAGGCGTCGGAGCCAGTGAGTCCCGGACAGATAACCTACCTAGTGGACCGCTGGCCAGACTGACGGATTTCCAGACAGTCGGCTTGGAGGGGCGTATGAGTTTCATGTGGCTGCTGTAACAAATGACCGGCCAGCTTACACACAACACACATCTTCTCACAGTTCTGGAAGTCAGAAGTCCAAAGTTCATTTTCCTGGGCCAAAGTCAAGGTGTCTCCAGGGCCAGGCTCCCTCTGGACACACCAGGAGAGAATTGGTTTTCTTGCCTTTTTGAACTTCTCAGGCTGCATTCCCCATGTTTTCTGGCCCCTGGTGCCTTCTTCCATTTTCAGACTCGGTAGGGTAGAATCTTGCTTCACCGATCACATTGTCTTCTGGGTCACATCTCCCTCCGCCCCCCTTCTCACCCAGATAATCCGGGATGATCCCTGTGATATTGCAAGCCAACTTTGGCACTAATCACCCTGACTTAGCACAGGTGCTACCCACAGATGGAAGGTACAATTCCTTTTTCTTTCTAAATGTCTATCTATTTTTGAGATAGAGAGAGAAACAGAGACAGAGAGATTCCCAAGCAGGCTCCACACCGTCAGTGAAGAACCTGACGCAGGGCTGAACTCACAAACCGTGAGATGGTAGCTGAGCTGAAATCAAGAGTCAGACGCTTAACCAACTGAACCACCCAGGTGCCCCCCCACCTGCCTTTGTAAATTTTTATTCATTCAGGGGCACCTGGGTGGCTCAGTTGGTTGAGCATCTGACTTCAGCTCAGATCATGATCTCATGGTTCATGAGTTGGAGCCTGGCGTCTGGCTCTGCGCTGGCAGCGTGGAGCCTGCTTGTATTCTCTCTCTCTCCCTCTCTCTATCCTCCCCCACTCATGCTCTTGCTTTCTCTCTCTCTCTCTCAAAGTAATTAAATAAACATTTAAAAAATAAAAATAAAATTTTATTTATTTAAGTGATCTCTACACCCAACATGGGGCTCGAACTCATGACCCCAAGATCAAGAGTCGTACGGTCTTCTGACTGAGCCAGCGAGGCGCCCCTAAAGGTACAGGTCCTCACAAGACTGCTTTCACTGCAGACACCAGCTGCAAGTTTCGGGTTGCCTAGGACACCCACTCTTCAAACTAACTGATTCTGACCAACTGATACTAATTCAGAGAATCTCACAATCTGCTCCGGTCCCATAATTCACTAGAATGACTCAGAGAACTCAGGAGAGGTCACTATAGTACTTAGAGTTTTATTATAAAGGACACACCCAGACATACCCGATGAAGAGACCATATGGCAACTGCCAGGAGGGTCCCAAACACAAAGCTTTTGTGTTCAGTCCCCATGGACCCAGGACATGTCACCTTCCTGGCACCATGATGTTTTCACCAACCAGGAACCTCCTCTGAGTGTCGGTGTCCAGAGTTTTTACTGGGATTTCATTTTGAAGGCATGATTAATTGACTCAGTGGCCACAAGATTGTCCTCCATCTCCAGCCCCCTCTCTTCTGTCGAGGTCATGTGGTTGAAGGTCCCACCCTCACGGTTGGTCTTTCTGGCATGACCAGCCCCCCATCTCCTCCCTTTAACTCAGGTGTGGTCCAAGGGCCCCCACGAATGACAAAGACACTTCTATCACTGGAGAAATCCCAAGGGTACAGATGATCCCTTCCAGGAACAAGGAACAAAGACTTGCCAAATTCTTTTTTTTTTTTTTAACATTTATTTATTTTTGAGAGACAGAGAGAGACATCATGAGCAGGGCAGGGGCAGAAAGAGAGGGACACACAGACTCAGAAGCAGGCTCCAGGCTCTGAGCTGTCAACACAGAGCCCGATGCGGGGCTCAAACCCATGGACTGTGAGATCATGACCTGAGCCGAAGTCAGACGCTCGACTGACTGAGCCATCCACGCGCCCCCGCCAAAATCTTAAAGATCTATATCTTTCCACCTCTAAATTACTAGTCACATCTGCAAAATTGGTGTTGCCATGTAAGATGAGAGTCAGGGTTCCAGGGATTAAGACATGGATATCTTTAGGGGACACCGTGCAGCCTCATACACGACGTGACCCGCTGACAAACAGGCTCCCAGGTAGTGCAGGAGCCAGAAAACCTGCCTGATGTCTAAGTCTTCGTGAGGTGGGTTAATGATGGTCTGGAGGACTCACAGGCTAACTTAACTGACAAGCAGGTGGAGACCCTTGGCCAACTGAAGAGCAAGAGCGACCGACTGACAGCCTAGAGTCGGACTTCAAGTCTGGTTGACAACCTGAACGGCAGAGCCCCTGATACTCTGCGGGACAGATGCCCGCAGCACAGATGGGCAAAGAGGCCCAGGTGTCTCTCCTGGGAACGGAGCTGAATGAGCCCTGTGGTTGAGGCAGAAGGGAGAGACCCCAGAGTTAAGCAGGAGCTGCCCTGGGATCTTTTATTTAATTCTTTAATATTTATTTATTTTTGAGACAAAAGAGGGAAGGGCAGAGAGAGAGGGAGACACAGAATCCGAAGCAGGCTCCAGGTTCTGAGAAATCAGCACAGAGCCCGATGCAGAGCTTGAACTCACGAACCACAAAATCATGACCTGAGTTGAGGCTGGATGCTGAACTGACTGAGCCCCCCGGGTGCCCCTGCCTGGGAATCTTTCAAAGACTTGGCTCTCACTGGAGCAAGCCCCTCAGCTCAGACACTGGGGCCTGCGGAGCCCGGGGTGGGAGCCCAGAGAGTAAGGGAACTGGCCTGAAGACTCCCATCACGCCCTCTGCCACCTGCCGTGCCCGGTCCATGCCCGGTCCTGCTCAGCTCACAGGCACTGCATCCCTGCCGCCTGGCTCCAACCTGTCAGCGCTGAGCTGGTACAGGAAGGCCCTGCAGAAAAGGGTCAGGGTCAATTTCTGCAGCTTTGGCTTCTGGGTCCCAGGTCTTCCCTCCTCTGAGATTCAACCTCCCTGGGAAGCAAGGTGTCCCTGGAGCCTAATCCTAATCCCAGAACAGACCTTGGCTTTTGGTTGGCTTTTGTTTTCCCAGAGAATCAGTCTTCCCAGAAAGACTAAATTCTAAAGCTGATTCAGGCAGGGACCTGAATCCCAGGAGGCCCTGTGATATTTCCCCTGGGAGGCTGGCTGGGCCAGTCAGCGGTCTTAAAGACGGACCTCCTTTCCTGGACACCCCAGAGGCTCCGAGAGCACCCCGTCGGATCTGAAATATACCTGTCCTGTGCCTGGGACACAACAGTAATTGACGAGAACACCGTGACAGGCCTGTGGTGGATGGAACAACGGTTTCCCCAAGCTGTCCGTGTCCTAATGCCCTGAACCTATGAATGTGTCACCTTATATGGCCATAGGGTCTAGGCACCTGTGATTAAATAAAGCGTCTGCGGTGAGCACATCATCCTGGGCTGTCCAGGTGGGCGCAGTGCAATCACAGGGGTCCTCGAAAGTGAAAGAAGGAGGCAGGAGAGCATCGGGGAGACGTGGCTACAAAAAATGGTCAGTGTGAGGGGACCTGAGAAGGGCCAGGCCCACCATTGCGGGCCTTAGAGATGGAAGGAGGTGCTGTGAGCCAAGGATGTGGGCCACCCTCGGAAGGCGGAGAAGGCGAGGCACTGCTCTGCACTGCTCTGCACTGCACCTATGGGAACGGCCAAAGTCCGCACACGGACAACGCTGACGCCGATGCTGGCAGAGATCCGGACCGGCCAGGATGTGGGCGACAGGACTGTCACTCAGCGCCGGGGGTGTGCAGAACGGGCCGCCACTGTGGAAGACGGTCCGGCAGTTTCTTACGAAACTAAACCATGGGGCGCCTGGGTGGCGCCGTCGATTAAGCATCCGACTTCAGCTCAAGTCATGATCTCACGGCTCGTGGGTTCGAGCCCCGCGTCGGGCTCTGTGCTGACAGCTCAGAGCCTGGAGCCTGCTTCCGATTCTGTGTCTCCTTCTCTCTTTGACCCTCCCCTGCTCATGCTGTCTCTCTCTCTCTCTCAAAAAAAAAATTTAAAAATTAAAACAAAAATAAATTAACAAAAAACTAAACCTACTCTTACCATACGACCCAGTAATTGTGCTCCTGGGCATCTCCCCAGAGGCGTTGAAAACTTATGTCCGCGTGAAAACCTGGCAGCTTTATTCATAACTGGCAAAGCTCGGAAACAATTTGGACGTGTTTCCGTAGGCAGAAGGACAAACAGACGGGTACATCCAGATAGTAGAATGTCATTCAGTCAGCGCTAAACAGAAGTGTGCTATCAGCCATGAAAAGGCTCGGAGGAACTTTCGATGCGTATTAATAAGGGAAAGAGGCCAATCCGAAAAGGTTACAGACTGTAGGATTCCAACTCCATGGCGTTCTGGAAAAGACAGGACTATGGAGACAGTAGAAGGATCAGCGGCTTCAGGGGGTGGGGGGCTGCTGGGGAGGAGGAAATCGGTGGAGCACAGAGGATTTTTTAGTGGGATCACTCTGTATGATAGTATCACGGTGGACACGTGTTACTATACATTTGTCCAAAGCCATAGAACGTACAATGCCAAGATCAAACCCTAATGTAAACCATGGGCTCTGGGTGATAACGATGTGTGAATGTCGGTTCATCCACTGTAACGAAGGTGCCCCTCTGGCGGGCGGTGTTGATAACGGGCCAGGCGACACCTGTGTGCAGGTGCAGAGCATATGGGAAGTGTCCGTATCATCTGCTCGATTTTGCTGTGAAGCGAAAACTGCTCTTAGAAAATAATGCCTTGGTGGCGCCCTGGGGGCTCAGTTGGTTAAGCGTCCAGCTCTCCGGTTCGGGTCTCAGGTCAGGATCTCACGGTTCATGAGTTCGAGCCCGGCATTGGGCTTCATGCTGACAGCGCAGAGCCTGGTTGGGATTCTCTCTTCCCCTCCCCCCTTGGTCTCTCCATCTCTTTCTCAAAATAAGTAAATAAACTTAATTTTTTTAATTTTAAAAATAATATCTTAACCTCCCACCCACCCCAAAAAAGGATAGAAAACCAATTCTCCCTAGAGCCTCAAGGCCAATGGCACTCCGCTGACACTCTGATTCCAGAAACCACTGGAAACACCGGTAATAGACTCTAAACACCCACAACATGGCATTCACCCCTCGAGATCTAACTGTGACTTCCTGTCAGCTGACAATACACATACACCTCCCACCTTGACCGCCGTGCCCATGTCCTGAGCGGCCCTGGTTTGCACTTACTCTCTGTATAATTCTTAAAAAAAAATAATTTTAGGGGCAGCTAAGTGACTCAGTCGGTTGAGCGACCGACTCTTGATTTTGGCTCAAGTCATGATCTCACGGTCGTGGGACTGAGCCCCGCGCTGGGCTCCCACTGAGTGTGAAGCCTGCTTAAGATTCTCTCTCTCCCTCTGTTCCTCTCTCCCACTTGTGCGCCCCCCCCGCTCTAAAAAACAAATTTTTGTAACTCAATTTAAAAATCAACATTGTTGAGGTATAATTTATATACAATAAAACGCACCAATTTATCATACCCATTAGGACAACGTCTATCAAAAAACAGCAACAACACCTTCATGTATGGCTGGTGAGAAAATAAATGGTGCAGCTGCTGTGAAAAACAGTATGGCCATTCCCTCCCGGCCCCCAAATCAGGAACAGATTACCACTGATCCAGCAATCCCTCCCAACCCAAGTGACCACTGTCAGATGAACAGATAAACAAAATGGGGGCCATCTGTACAATGGAACATGATTCAGCCTTAATAAGGAAAAACGTTCTGGGGCCCCTGGGTGGCTCAGTCGATTAAGCATCTGACACTTGCTCTGGGTTCAGGTCATCCTAATTTCACGGTTCATGTGATCGAGTCCTGTGTCAGGCTCTATGCTGATGGCATAGAGCCTGCTTGGGATTCTCTCTCCCTTTTTTCTGCCCCTCCTCCCGTTTGGTCTCTCTCTCTCCTGTCTCTCTCTCTGAAAAACAAATGTAAACTATTTTTTTTGAGAGAAAGAGAGAGAGGGGGGGTACAAGTGAGCGAGGGGCAGAGAGAGAGGGAGAGGTAGAGAGAGAGAAGCGGGGCTCACCCGATGTGGGTCTCAAACTCATGAACCATCAGATCATGACCTGAGCCAAAGTCAGATGCTTAACACCTGAGCCCCCCAGGAGCCCCCAAAATAAATATAAACTTAAAAATAAAAAGGAAGGACATTCTGACGCCGGCTACAGTGAGGATGAGCCTTGAGGATGCTCTGGTCAGTGAAATAAACCAGTCACAAAAGGACACATGGTGTTATTATCTCACTCCTGCGAGGTAGCTAGAGTTGTCCGACTCATAGAAATAGAAAATCAGGGGCGCCTGGGTGGCTCAGTCAGGTAAGCGCCCGACTTCAGCTCAGGGCATGATCTCACGGTTCGTGGGTTCGAGCCCCGCGTGGGGCACTGCGCTGACAGTTCAGAGCCTGGAGCCTGCTTCAGATCCTGTGACTCCTTCTCTCTCTGACCCTCCCCTGTTCGTGCTGTCTCTCTCTCTCTCTCTCAAAATAAAATAAAAACATTTTTAAAAATTAAAAAACAAAAAGAAACAGAAAGTCGAATGGTGATGGCCAGTCCCTGGGAGGGAGGGAGACATGGACAGCCATTGTTTAATGAGTACAGAGTTTCCATTTTGCACAGCAAAAAGCTTTCTAGAGGTTGGCTGCACAACAGTGTGAAAATACTTACCACCACTGTGATGTACAAGCACTATACTGCACCTTAAACATAGCTAAGACTCGGGGCGCCTGGGGGACTCACTCGGCTCAGCATCTGACTCCTGCTTTTGGCTCAGGTCAGGATCTCATAGGGCGTGAGATCAAGCCCCACACTGGGCTCTGTGCTGACAGCACGGAGCCTGCTTGGGATTCTCTCTCTCTCCCTCTCTCTCTCTCTCTCTCTCTGTCCCTTCTCCCCCCACCCGCAAAATAAATAAATAAACATTCTTAAAAATAGCTAGGATATATATTTTATGTTATACACATTTATACCACGATCATAATTTCAAAACCGTGATGCACCCATTTCAAGCTCACAACTCAGTGAGGTTCCAGAAACGCACACAGCCGCGCGCTCGCCACTCCCTTGCAGACACGGAACATTTCCATCATCCCCTGACCTTCCTCCTGACCCCCTGCCCCGGGCCGCTGCTGCTCTGCTGGCCATCACGGTCCACTAGACTTGTCTTTTCAGGATGTCATCTGCGTCGAAGCACGCGGTATGCAGTCTTCTGTGCCTGGCTTCTTTCTCTAAGCGTGCTGTTTCTGAGATTCACCCACGCCGTAGTGTTCATCCAGTCTGTTCCTCTTCGTCTCTGTCTCCTCTTCCATCGGGTCGCGGGACCACAATGCGTCCATCCACCTGTTGACAGGTGTCCGTGCTGCCGCTGATGTCCATTACTATGAACTAAGAGGCCGCGAATACTCTGGACAGATCTTTTCAAGAACTTAGATGGTTCCTTGTCTTGGGTGGATCTCTAGGAGAGGATCAGATAGTAGGTGGGTGTTTAGCTTGATGAGACACATCCAGCTTCCCAAAGGGGCTGCGCCATTTTGTGCCCCGATGTTCAGCACCGTCTCGGAGCTCCAGCCTCTTGGCGGGGGGGGGGGGGGCATATTTCTGACCCAGGAAAGACTTCAGCAGTTCTGGAGCCAGGTGGAGGAGTTTATCTGGAGAAGAGCAGGAAGGGAGGAAATGATGCTGGAAGCGGAGGCAGATAAAGGGGGAAAGCAGGAAGCTGATAATCCGTGTTCTCGTGGGGAGATAAGACGGAGGCACCGGGAAGCTGGGTGGGGGGGTCTCTGCTACTTGGAATTACAGCCCCTGAACCAAGACCAAGGAGGAGTTGGTGAGAAAAGCTGGAGAGAAGGAGTCAGATCAACTGTCTTGTGAGAAAGGCGCCATTTCATTCATTCATTCATTCATTCATTCATTCACACAATTACTTCCCTCCCCATAAGCATTTCTCAGCCTTCATGATATGCCAGGTACAGGAATTCCAATGGAGAACAAGAGGTCAGGGTCTCTGGACACAGAGGAATCTGAAAAAAACAACAGGCAGAGCGGAAGCGGCCATTTGTAAAATACTAGAGACTTTATGAGCCCATTTATATGAAATTATAGAAACAGGCAAAATTACTCCCGGGTTGAGGAGATGTGAGAACAATAGCTAGGTGGGAGCAGAGGCGGGATTACCTGGGAAGAGCTATGAAAGAACTTTCTGAAGGGATGGGGACGTTCTGGTGCCTTCATGGGGATTTGGATTCCACAGGTGAATGCGTTGGTCAAAGGTCAAAGGAAACGCACCTGGGATTTGCACATTTTGTGCTATTTTACTCAGAAGGAAACAGGAAGGATGGCAAACAAATATTGGGTTCTAGTTTGTGTTCTGTGGGGTAGAGTCTTAGGGGGAAATAAGCTAACGTCTGCAACTTGGAAAAATGCAGAAAGATAGAAGACGGATCAAGGGGCAGAGGGAGGAATCGGTCTGTAATATACTGGTCATGCGGCCTAGGGGTGGGTTTTTCATTCCTCAGCGCAAGCTTTCTGTTTTCTTGCCAATTGCCATAATGAAATGTTGGGGCTCGGGTTGTGCTTGGTGCCCTTCTGGGGCTCACAGTCTGCTGGGCAGAGGGACAGGTGATGAGGAGGGATAGAAAACGATGTGCTCCCATGATAAGGCTGCAGGTGGAACATTCTGGAAAATCCATCCCCCAGACCCTGTTCTTCTAGTCCGAGGGGGAAGGGAGGGGAGGGAAATGAGGGTCTGTCTTGGAGAGGCCAAGGGGTCTTGTGCTGGGAAGCAGGGCGTAGGGGCATGGAGGGGCACCCTCCCCCCCACCCCGTGGTGCCCCTCCATGCCCCTCCATGTCCCAGTGGGTGTCCCCAGTGGGTGTCCCCTGAGTGACACATGACCACACTTTCTGGGGCTGAGTCAGCAAGTCAGCGGTGACCTTGAAGCCCAGCCAGGTTTCCTGGAAGGACCGGCCCCACCCATCACCCCACTTTCCCAGGAAATGGCCTTGTGACAGAACAGATTGTTGTTTCCAAACTCCAACCTCCCCGTCACCCCCATCCTAGGAAACCCCCTGAGATCCCAAGGCCTCTTACCAGGTTGGCTGAGGTGTCGGGGGAGGCCCCTAAGGTGGGGCCGGACACACTTCCCTCAAGCTCTTGCTAGCCCCTCCCGTCTGCCCCAGCCCCCCACCCCCAACCCACCTGCAGCTCCAGACACAGAAGGCTCAGATGGTTAGTCTGGCCGACGGCAACAGGAAGCACAGAGTCCAAAACCGCTTGGACTGTGCTTGCCTTCTTGGACTTACTGGCTGAGCCCGGGCACGTGACTTTCCTTCTCTGTGCCTTTGTTTTTGCATCCGTCAAGTGGGCTGATTATAACAACAGCATTTGAGAGTATTGTGATGGGCTGAATAATGGCTCCTCAAAGGCGTCCCTGTCCCAAGCCCTGGAACCTGCGATTATGTGGCCTTACCCGGTGAAAGGGACTTTACAGATGGGAGTCGTTAAATCAAGGATCTGGAGACGAGGCCATCCTGGGTCACCTGGGGGCCCAATGTGAGCATCACGAGTCCTTATAAGAGGGAGGCAAATGGGGCGTCTGGGGGGCTCAGTCGGTTGAGCGTCTGACTTTGGCTCAGGTTCCTGAGTTCGAGCCCCACGTCAGGCTCTGTGCTGACAGCTCGGAGCCTGGAGCCTGCTTCAGATTCTGTGTCTCCCTCTCTCTCTGCTCCTCCCCTGCTCACATTCTGTCTCTCTGTCTCTCAAAAATACATAAATGTTTAAAAAAATTAAAAAGATGTGTCTCCCTCTCTCTCTGCCCCTCCCCTGATCATGCTGTCTCTGTCTCTCAAGATAAATAAAAAACATTAATAAACATTTTTTAAAAATTAAAAAGAAAAGATGGAGTCAATAAGGGGCACCTGGGGGGCTCAGTCGGTTAAGCACCTGACTCTTGATTCTGGCTCAGGTCATGATCTCACGGTTCGTGAGTTTGAGCCCTGCATCGGGCTCTGTGCTGACGGTGCGGAGCCTGCTTGGGATCGTCTCTCTCTCTATCTGCCTCTTCCCTGCTCTCTCTCTCTCAAAATAAATAAATTAAATTTAAAAACACACACACAAGAGGGAGGCAGGAAGGTGAGAGAAGGCAACGTGCCAACATGAGCAGAGTCAGGGAGAGATGGAAAGCGCTCCGCTGCGGACCTGAAGCAGGAGGAGAGGGGCCACAAGCCAAGGGGTGTGGGCGCCTACAGAGGCGGAAAACCCAGAAGGAAATTAGATTCTGCCCTTGAATTCCCAGGAGCGCAGCCCTGTGGATGCTTTGATTTTAGCCCAGTGAGCCCCATGCTGGCACTTCTGACCTCCAGATCTGTGAGATAACACACTTCTGTCGTTAAGGCTGCCGAGTAAGCTCGTGGTAACTCCTTAGAGCAGTCCTAGGAAACTCATACGACGCCAGCGGCGCAGCTACCGTGCCTGGGACATCGGCTGGGGACGCGGTGACAGGCCCCCTGCGCCCCTGGACTCGTCTTCCAGCGGGTACCAGTAACGAACCAGCAAACCACACGCGTCCACGCACGGGAGGCAGGTCACAGAGACCGTTACAGGGGTGACGGAGGGGTTAGGGGCCACCTTAGCCAGGGCCACCTCCCTCAGAGAGCAGCCACCTGGAAGACGGAGAAGGGCCACGGAGAGGCCTCTTACCCCAGAGAAGCCTGGGGGTGTGGCTGGAGCAAAGGGGGAACCGTGCAGGAGAAGGTGCTGGCACCCAGGGCCTGGCTGGCTGCTGGGGAGTTGGGGCTTCCTTCGAGGGGCCTTCGCGGGGCGGGGTGGGGGGGTTACTCACGGGAGACACTCGCTGGAAGCTTCAGGAAAGAGCGCTGCCCGGAGCTCGCCTGTGTTGTGGGCTTCTCTCTTCTCGGCCCCTGCGGGAGAAGGCTTCCCGCGCACGAGGACCTGTGTGGGAGGGAGGCTCGTGCTTGTTTCCACTCTACAGATGGGGAAACTGAGGCCCAGAGGATACAGTCACCCTGCAGGGAAAAGGGTGGAGCTGAAACTCCACCCCCTTCTCTTCCCACCCAGTGTGGGGGGGTGTCATCTGGTGGGGGGCAGTGACCCGGTGTGCCCGGCAGGGGGCAGCACGCCTCCTGTGACGGCCCAGCTAGGGAACCTGCGAGAAGAAGGGAGCAATGGAGTTAGAAAAAACACGATCTAGGGGGCTGGGGGCCTGGATCTTTGAGGGAGGCGCCTGGGGACCTGGATTCCCTGATCCCTTAGAGGCTGGGCCTGGGTCTCCGAGGGGCTGGGGACCTGGGGCCTGGATTCCTGGGTCTCCAGGAAGGTGAGAGCGTGGGTTCCTGAGGGCCCAGGATTTCTGAATCTCTGAGGGGCCGGGAGCCGTCCTTCCGCCTGCTCTGCACACAGTACCCTATCCCCTCGGAGAATGGTGGACATTGTCAGAAAGAAATCCCCGAATCTCTCCATGTGGGCCTGGAATGTTCTCAGGATTCCTGGGATGAGCAGGCGCGGCCCCCTGGTCCCTGGGGATGTGCTGTGATTGGGGGGTGGGGTGGAGGTGTGGGCAGCGGGCCCAGGAAGGCCTTCTGAAGAAGGGATGTGCACAAGCCTACCTCTGGACCCCCTCATCTGAGCCCCCCTCCAGCCTCCCCCTTCATCCCCACACACAGAATCAACGGGCCGGGCTCCAGACCGCGAGACTCCCGGAAGGTGAAAACGCAGAGCCAGCCTGCTCCCACTCCACACTGGCCTTCCCTCTTCCTGTTGACAAGATCACGCAGGGGTGGGGGCCGGCGAGGGGAGCAGGGAGGGGTGTGAGTGAGTGGGGGTGGGTGTGGCTGGGAGCTTGGGGACAAGCCCTCCGCCCCACCCCCCCCAGGAAGGGGGCCCAGGTCCTACCCTTGGGCAGCTCCCAGTCCTGGGGCAGGTGCTCAGTTAATGTAGGAGCTCGGGGCGTGCAGAGGCCTGTGGGGACTGGGTGGGGGCGGGGGTCCCTGGCCCAGCCTCTGTGGGCAGGGAGGCCTCTGAGCACACCTGTCACTGGGAAGGAGTGAGTGAGTGGGTGAGTGCAGAAACCAATGAAGCTCCGGGGAGGGGGCTGGGCTGAGATGTGGGAAGTCAGGGGAAACTGAGGCATGCATGGGGGCAGGGAGGAGAGCAGAGGCAAATGGGAGGGTGGCTAGTGGAGGAGCACTACTTCTTCCCATCAGCCCCTTCTTTGGAGCAGCGTGCAAAGGGGACCCTTGTGCGTGTCTGTGTCACCGTGTGTGCCTGAGTCTGTCTGCGTGTTTTGTGGGCCTGGAATGTTCTCCAGATGTTTGTGCGTTTCATTTCGGGGGAGGGGAGGGTTGTGTTGGTAAGTGTGATTGTGTGAGGTGTGCCTCTGCGCACGTCGGGTGTGTCTATCTTGCATCTGGGGGTTGTGTGTCTGTATTTTGTGTATGTGTTGTGTGGACCTGCGTGTAACCTGCGTACGCCTACTGCGATTCTTCGTGTGTGTCTCTGGGTCCACGTGCCGTGTGGCATCTTTGTGTGTGTGTTGTGCAGGTGTCTACTGTGTGGTGTGTGTTTCCAGTGTGTCATGTCTGTGTGCGTGTATCGTGGGTGTGTCTGCGGTTAAGTCGCGTGGTGACTGTCGGTGTCTGTGTATCCGTGTGCGGGTGATGGTGTCACATCCTCCCTGTTCCCTGTGGGTGTGTGTGTGTGCGCGCGCCTCTGTGTGCCTGAGTGTTGAGGTCCCAACCTGACGCCCTCACTCGGCTGTCACTTGAGCCCAACCCCGGGTCCTGCAGAATTTCCACCTCCCCAGAGCACTGGGGTCCTGCGGGGGCGACACGGGTTCTGAGCCTGTCAGGGAGGGGCGGCCCGGAAGCCCGGCGCCCTCCTCCGTTGGGGAAACTGAGACCCAAAGAGGGCAGAGACTGTGGAAGCCACGCGGTCAAGGTCGGGGGAGGCTGCAGGGCCAGCCCCTCTCTGGGACCTGGGGCCTCTGGGAGGGGACTGAGTGGATTTCCCCGATGAGAGGGGGCGGGGCACCCACTCAAGGCTTTGAGGTTGCAGAACCCCGGGGGTTGGGGGAACCCTCTGGCAGCCAGCCTGAACCGAGGAGGAAAATCCAACCTCCCCGAGCAGTCTGCTCAGACCTCACCTTATGCGTCCTCCAGGTTCAGAACCCTCCAGTTTAAAGTCGCTCTCCCCCGTGCCCCCCCCCCACCGGGGACCCTAACCCTGCTCTTCCAGCACCTAAAACTGTCCTGTGGATTTATGAATTTTAAAGTTTGTTTTCACACTGCATCGTGGATGAAACTTGGGGACCTCACGCTAAGTGGAAGAGACTGAACACAAAAGGACAGATCCTGTAGGATCCCAGTTAGATTCGGTCCCTAGAGGAGTCCCGGCCCCAGAGACCGGAAGTAGATGGTGGGAGCCAGGGGCTGGGGCTGGGGGGGCGGAGCTGGTGTTTCAGGGGGACAGAGTCTCTGTTCAGCAAGATGGCAAGTTCTGGAGACGGGTCGTGGGGATGGTGGCACAGGGCGAGTGGGCTTAACGCCACCGCGAATGATTAAGATGGCGAATTGTATGCTCTGTATCTTTTATCGCAATGAAAAACGAAACCTGTCTCACAAGAAATGGGACTTTGTTCTCAGAACCTGGCACACAGTAGGTGATCAAAGATTGGTTGTTGAGTAAATGAAAGAGGAGATCGGTCATCAGTCCTCAGCAGATGGAGAGACAGAGAAAGTACACTCAAGCCTGATGCCAGCACCTTCTCCTTGTCTATAAATTATGCTTCAAAGCAGTGGTTCCCAACTGGGGGTGAGTCTGGGGGGCGATGTCTGGAGACGTTTTCGGTGGTCGTCACTAGGTGGAAGGGGGGACCGTTACTGGCAGCCAGAGGGTAGAGGCCAGGGATGTTGCTACAGACCCGGCAATCTACAGGACAGCCCCCTCCCCAACAACAGAGAATCATCGGCCTCAGTGCCCACAGAGCGGAGAATGAGAAACCCGGTTTTAAAGCCACCTCTTCCTGCAAGCCCTCCAGGATTCCACACACCCACTCCCTTCCCGCTCCACACACCCCCTCTTTCCTTCCTCCCTTTGGCAACGTCAGTAGAGACTGACCAGGAGGGGAGAGCCCGGGGCTGGGCCACCAGGATGGGGTTGGGGTCAGCTTGGCGATTCCTTCACCACCTTTGCATTGAACCTGGGGCCCTGTCCTAGGTGCTGAGGTTCTAAATTTAGCGGTTGTGGCTCCGCCCCGCACAGAGCACAGGTGAGGAGGGCTGGGGATCCGAACATCTCTGGGGGTGAGCTGGGGTTGAACAGAGTCAGGGCCGCGGCTAGGGTGGGAACGCGCGGGGGGATCGTTTATGGTCATCGCCGGACCTCCGAGTCGTTCCTACTGAGTCCAGATCCAGGTCTGTGCTGAGTGAAGGGGCTGCCCTGGGCTCAAGGATCCCAAACAAGAAAGAAGAACCGACACCCTCGGATGGGGGCCCACATCCGCACGGTTTCCTGTTTTTCCCTTGAAGTGAGCAGAGCCGGTGCGTCGGTACCGCAGAAGGGAAGAGGGAGGGGTCCGTCGCGTGACACGGTTACTGCAGCCCCGGGGAGGGGGGTTGAGATTTCACCCCCAAAGCAGCCTCCTGTCTGAGCTGAGTTCCGCAGGAGCCGTGGAACCCTCTGGAAGGACACGGTGGAGACGGTGGGCAGCTGTGTGGACTGGGACTGGGCACCTGGGCTGCAGATCTTTCAGAAGCTCAGAAACACCAGACCGCATCCCCGCCCTGTCCTCGATGCGACCCCTCCTACCCATCCTGCGTCTTCACTGCGACCCAGCAGCCTTCTTCCCAAACTTTCTCCTCTTCCTTCCTGTGTCCTCAGCCCCACTGCCCACCCGAGACTGAGACCCGGGCGATTTTTACAGCATCTCCCAAGTCCCTGCTCCCCAACCTCACCCGTCTCTGCTCACACCCTTCTCTTCATCCCCACAGCTGCCGCCCCAGACACCTCCTCTGGAGCCTGGGCCAGGTGACAGCTCCCCAGTGTCCCCACCCCCCCTGGCCCCATGACGACA
>PJEM01016602.1:0-25178 GCA_004023845.1 Helogale parvula | reverse complement strand
ACTGCCATGTTTCTGTCTGCCTCAAGGCAAGGATTATTCACTCAGCAGAGTGAGCAGTAAACAAGATTTGCATCTGGAAGTTGGCGACAGTCATGCTGAGATAGACCAGAAGGCCTAGATGCATAAGATCAATACCATTCAGTGTTAATTCTCCGCCTCCCAGCTTTGCTGAAGGCAGATGGGGGCGTTTCCTCTACCTTGTATTCTGACGTATGTCAAATACTTTGATCTCTCCGCCCTGAGATGGTATATATACAGCCCTCTTAATAAACTCGCTCTCTTTCTCTCCGCACAACCAGAAACCGTGAGTGTTGTATTTATTTTCCATACGCCCCCCTTTCCCCTTCTCTCTTATCTTCCCTCAGGAAAAGAACCCAAGCCGTCTTTCCCGCACAGGCCAGAGCGGCCAGGGAGGGTTACGGCAGACTTGTTGGTGTGTTTGTGTGCTTCTGTTCCCTCTGTGTTTGTCTGTTTTTCTTATTAGGGATACCTAAAGAAACAACCTAAAGTGCGCATGACGGTTAGTCCCAAATATCACTGAGTAGGAAAATAAAATAAAGGCACAATAAGAGAAACTGAGAGACACCATTAAAAGAATATTTCCTGAAGTGACAGTTCCTGGACAGTCAATAGGCCTCTTTAACAGAGTAATATTAACAGGTGAACAGTGCACAACGAGCTTTTAAAAACTGACAAGAGACAGAAAACTAGCCAAAATGACAAAACGAAGGAACTCTCCCCTGAAGATCCTCCAGGAAGAAGTCACAGCCACAGAGCTGCTCAACCCAGACCTAAACAACATCACTGAACAAGAATTTTTTAAAACTTGTCATGAAATTAATAGCTGGGGTTGAAAAAAGCATCAAAGAAGCAACTGAGACAATGACTAGGAACTTTGAAACTAGGTGTGACGAGTTAAAAAAAGGCTATAAATGAGGTGAATACTAAAATGGAGGAAGGCACCTCAAGGATTGAAGAGGCAGACAGAAGAATAGGTGAATTAGAAGATATAGTTATAGCAAAAAAGGCAGCTGAAAAAAAGAGAGAAATTGATCCAGGAGCAGGAAAGGAGAACTCGAGACTTGAGTGGTACAATCAAATGGAACAACATCCGTATCATAGGAATTCCTGAAGAGGAAGACAGAGAGAAAGGTCCTGAAGGGAGACTAGACCAAATTATAACCGAGAATTTCCCAAATCTGGGGAGAGAAATAGACATTCAAATTCAAGAGACACAAAGAACCCCCTTAGGACGTAATTTGAATCAACCTTCAGCACAACAAATCATAGTGAAACTGGCAAAATATAACGAAAGAATTCTGAAACCAGCTAGGGATAAAAGGGCCCTCACATACAAAGGGAAACCTATCAGAGTGGTTACAGACCTATCTAATGAAACTTGGCAGGCCAGGAAGGAATGGCAGGAAATCTTTAATGTGATGAACAGAAAAAACATGCAGCCAATAATCCTTTATCCAGCAAGCCTGTTATTCAAAATAGAAGGAGATAAAGGTGTTCCCAAATAAGCAAAAATTGAGAGAATTCATGACCACCAAACCAGCTCTACAAGAAATCCTAAGAGGAACTCTAGGAAGGAAATGTTGCAAAGAATACAAGGTGCTGAAACACCACTATACACATGGATTCTATGGAGAACACAATGATTCTAAACCCACATTTTTCAGTAATAACACAGAATGTCAATGGAGTGAATGCTCCAACCAAACGACACAGAGTAGGAGAATGGATAAAAAGAAAACAAAATCCATCTATTTGCTGTCTACAAGAGACTCATTTTAGACATGAAGATACCTTCAGGTTGAAGGTAAAAGAGGAAGAAATATCTATCATGAAACTGGAAGCCAAAGAAAGCCGGAGTATACATACTTATATCAGACAGACTAGACATTAAAGTAAAGCCAGTAACAAGAGATGAAGAAGTACATTATATAATAATTACAGGGTCTCTCCATCAGGAAGAGCTAACAATAATAAACATCTATGCACCAAATTCAGAAGTGCTCAAATACGTAAAACTATTAATCACAGACAGAAACAGTCTACTTGATAAGAAAGTGCTAATTGCAGGGGACTTTAATACTCCACTGACAACAATGGATAGATCTACCTGACAGAAAATCACTAAAGAAACAATGGACCTGAACAACCCTTTGAAATAGATGGAATTGATACATTTAGAACTCTGCATCCTTAAGTTAGGAAATTCACCTTATTTTCGAGTGCACATGTCCCATTCTCCAAGATAGATCACATAATGGGGCATAAATCAGCTCTCCATAAGTATAAATGAATAGAGATCATACCATGCACACTTTCAGATCACAATGATACGAAACTTTAAATTAACCACAGGAAAAAGTCTGGAAAACCTCCAAAAAGGTGAGGGTTAAAAACCACCCAACTAAAAAATGATTGGGCTAATCAGGAAATTATTGAAGAAGTTAAAAAATATATGGAAACTAATGAAAACTAAAATACAACAATCCAAACTCTCTGGGATGCAGCAAAGGCAGCCCTAAGAGGAAAGTATATTGCAATCCAGGCCTATTTCAACAAACTAGAAAAGGCACAAATTCAAAATCTAACAGAGCACCTACTGGAACTAGAAGGGGAGCAGCAAGAGCACCCCAAACTCAGAGGAAGAAAAGAAATAGTAAAGATCAGGGCAGAAATAAACAGTATAGAATCCAAAAAGACAGTCAAGCAGATCAATGAAACCAAGAGTTGGTTCTATGAAAAAATAAACAAAATTGATAAACCTATAGTCAGACTCCTTAGAAAGAAAAGAGAGAGCACCCAGATAGAAAAAATCATGAATGAAAAAGGATCTATTACAACCAATCCATTAGAAATACAAGCAATCATTAGAGATTACAATGTAAAATTATATGCCAACAAACTGGACAACCTAGAAGAAATGGGCAAATTCCTAAATTCACATAGACTACCAAAATTCAAACAGGAAGAGATAAAAAGCATGAATAGACTGATAACCAGTAAGAAATTGAATCCGTTATCAAATATCTCCCAATGTTTAAGAGCCCAAGGCCAGACGGGCTCCCAGGGGAATTCTACCAGACATATAAAGCAGAGCTCATACACATTCTTCTCAAACTATTTCAAAAAATAGAAATAGAAGGAAAACTTCCAAACTCATTCTACGAAGCCAGCATCTCCTTGATACCTAAACAGGACTGAGACCCAGCAAAAAAAGAGACCAATATCCTTAATGAATACAGATGCAAAAATACTCAACAAGATACTGGCAAATTGAATTCAACAGCATATTAAAAAAATTATCCATCATGATCAAGTGGGATTCATTCCTGGGTTACAGGGCTGGTTCAATATTCACAAATCCATCAATGTGAATTATCACATTAACAACAGAAAGGATAAAAACCATATGATCCTGTCAATAGATGCAGAAAAAGCATTTGACAAAGTACAGCATCCTTTCTTAATAAAAACCCTTGAGAAAGTCGGAAAAGAAGGAACTTACTTAACATTATAAAAGCAGTTTATGAAAGGCCCACAGCTAATATCATCCTCAATGGGGAAAAATTGAGAGCTTTCCCCTGAGATCAGGAACACGACAGGGGTGTCCACTCTCACCACTGTTGTTTAACATAGTGCTGGAAGTCCTAGCATCAGCAATCAGACAACAAAAGGAAATAAAAGCATCAGAATTGGCAAAGAAGAAATCAAACGTTCACTTTTCCCAGATGGCATGATACTCTACATGGAAAACCCAGCAGACTCCACCAGAGGCCTTCTAGAACTGATCAATGAACTCAGTAAACTTGCAGGGTACAAAATCTATGTACAGAAATCAATTGCATTCCTATACACCAATAATGAAGCAGCCGAAAGAGAAATCAAGAAACTGATCCCATTCACGATTGCACGAAAAACCATCAAATATGTAGGAGTAAACCTAACAAAGGATGTAAAAGACTTATATGATGAAAACTATAGAAAACTTATGAAAGAGATTGAAGAAGAAACCAAGAAATGGAAAAATATTCTCTGTTTATGGATCGGAAGAATAAACATTGTGAAAATGTCATTACTACCCAAAGCAATCTACATATTCAATGCAATTCCCGTTAAAATTGCACCAACATTTTTCTCAGAGCTCAAACAAACTATCCTCAAATTCGTATGGAAACACAAAAGACCCCGAATAGCCAAAGTAATATTGAAGAAGAAAACCAAAACAGGAGGCATCACAATCCCAGACATTAGCCTCTACTACAAAGCTGTCATCATCAAGACAGTATGGTATTGGCACAAAAACAGACACATAGACCAATGGAATAGAATGGATAACCCAGAATAAGGCCTACAAATGTACAGCCAATTAATTTTTGACAAAGCAGGAAAGAGTATCTGATGGAAAAAAGACTGCCTCTTTAGCAGGTGGTGCTGGGAGAACTGGACAGCAACATGTAGAAGAATGAAACTAGACCACTCTCTTACACCATACACAAAATGGCTGAAGGACCTGAATGTGAGACAGAAAACCATCAAAACCCTCAAAGAGAAAGAAGGAAACAACCTCCTTGACCTCAACCACACCAATTTCATACTCAACACATCCCCAAAGGCAAGGGAAATGGAAGCAAAAATGAACAACTGGGACCTCATCAAGATAAAAAGCATCTGCACTGCAAAGGAAACAATCAAGAAAACTAATAGGCAACGGACAGAATGGGAAAAGATAGTTGTAAAGGACATATCAGATAAAGGGCTAGTATCCATAATCTACAAGTAACTCACCAAACTCCACACCCAAAAAACAAATAACCCAGTGAAGAAATGAGCAGAAGACATGAACAGACACTTCTCCAAAGAGGACATCCTAATGGCCTACAGGTACATGATCCAATGTTCAACATCACTCATCATCAGGGAAACACAAATCAAAACCACACTGAGATACCACCTCATGCCGGTCAGAGTGTCTAAAATTAACAAATCAAGAGACTATAGATGCTGGCGAGGGTGTGGAGAAACGGGCACCCTCCTACACTGTTGGTGGGAATGTAAACTGGTGCAGCCACTCTGGAAAACAGTGTGGAGGGCCCTCAAAAAACTATCATTAGAACTCCCTTATGACCCAGCAATAGCACTGCTAGAGATTTACCCAAGGGATACAGAGTGCTGATGCATAGGGGCATATGTACCACAAAGTTCATAGCAGCAATGTCAACAATAGGCAAAACATGGAAAGAGCCTAAATGTCCATCACCTGATGAGGGGATCAAGAAGATGTGGTACATATATACAATGGAATATTACATGGCAATGAGAAAGAATGAAATCTGGCCATTTGTAGGAAAGTGGATGGACCTCGAGGGTGTCATGCTAAGCAAAATAAGTCAGGCGGAGAAAGACAGATACTATATGTTTGTACTCATAGGTCTAACAGGAGAACAGGAGAAATATAATGGAAGACCAGGAGGAGGGGAAGAGGGAAAGAGTTGGGGAGAGAAAGGGATGCAAAACTTGAGAGACTATTGAATACTCAAAACTAACTGAGGGTTGAAGGGAAAGGGGGCTGGGGGAAAAGAGGTGGTGGTGATGGAGGAGGGCACTTGTGGGGATGAGCACTGGGTGTTGTATGGAAACCAATTTGACAATAAACTATTTAAAATAAATAAATAACATTCAAGTGATGCACAGAAGATGAAGGACATTTGCTTCTTTTAAAAAATTTTTAATGTTTATTTTTGAGAAACAGAGTGAGTAGGGGAGGGACAGAGAGAGAGAGGGAGACACAACACCTGAAGTAGGCTCTAGACTCTGAGCTGTCAGCACGGAGCCTGACGTGGGGTTCAAACTCACAAAACCTTGAGATTATGGGATACTTAGCCAACTTTGCCACTCAGGTGCCCCAACTTGCTTTTAAAAGGAATTGCCTTTCATTCTTTTATACAGAGTGATTGAACATTCAGGCATTTTGGCCTCTCCTCACAGAAAGTCATTCTAATGGTGTATTTCAGCTAAGAATCTCTTTTATATGAAAGGAGAGCCTTGGGTTAGCTATTGAATATTACTTCTAAGTTATCTTCAGTATTTGTAATGTCTTTCAATTTTATTCATTCAGTCTGATTTGGAAATGCACAGGCAACAACATATTTTGGATAATCCATAGTATTAAAAAATAATCGCTATACGAAAAACTATTTGAAAAGAGAGCTGAAAGCATGTTAGGTACTTAATTTGTGAGAAAATTCAAACTTCTACATGTCTTTGCATCATCTTAATATTTTAATAATTTTGTTTATTCTTATCCTTGAACAATCGTAAATTGACATTACTTAATTTACTAACTTTCAGAGGTGTTCATATAATTTATCTCTATATGTAATCTCTGTGTATATAATATAATATATATCAAATTAATAATCTAATATACACAATCTGTATATATGTATAAATATAAGTAAATAGATGTTAGCATATAGTCATGCAAACAATAGGAGAGTGTTAATGATAATTAACACTTTACATTAGTACATCAGAGTATTTGAAGTTTCTTCTACCACATTTTACCTTCCTCTTTTAACTACTATCTTTACTAGTCATATCTTGGCCATAAATCAGTTTTAGTCATCTCTCCCCATGGATAACTATTCTTCATTGTATTTTTGAATAGGTGAATATTTTTTATTGACTCTATTGGTCAGTTCCTTAACTTCTAGATTTCTTCAATTCACTGTCTGAGTAGACTATTTAATTTAAATAGAATCTTAGGGGAAAATATGACTTGACAAATACATAGAAAATCTAATTATTGGGCCATTTATGTTCAAATCAAATTCAGTATGTGGTCAATCCTATTAATTGAACAGACTTTAGCTATGAGGATAGTCAAAAACAAAAACAAAAAACCCAGAGCCACTGAAAAATGATTGATTTTGTGATTGTACACATGGCCATAAATGTTCTTTGTCAATTGAACTTTTTATTTTTTTTTAATCTACAGAAAGGCAGTTGCTAGGATTCTTGCAGTCAATTATTCCTACAGAGAAAATCACTGCTTGCCTGTTTTTGTACTGAGTGTTTTTTACATTTTTTATATGGTTGAAAAACTCAAAACTATTTCAAGATATGTGAAAATTATATGAAAATCAAATTTCAATGCCCATAAATAATATTTATGGTTGAAATATTTATTTCATCTATATAAAAATGAATGTGACACAGCCATAATCATTCATCTATGCATATCTGTGACTACTTTTATTACTATAATGGCAGAGTTGGAGAGTTGTGACAGATTCTGTTGTCCATAAATCCTGAGATATTTTATAACTCTAGACAGAAAAATGTGGCCAAATCCCACTATAAAAAAGGCCAAATTGCTTATGGAATTCTTTTTACTGCTTTCAAGCTGGATAAGTTGGAACTCTCCTGTCCATAGGTGATAGAAACCCAGCTCAAATATGTTTATAGCAAACAGGAGGATTTATTGAATCATGTAGATTAGGAGTAGATCTGATAATAGGCATGACCAGATTCAAAGGTGGGCTCCTGACCCAATCAGATCCATATATTCATCGTTCCTATGACTGATAGGCAGATACTGAAAGAAAGATAATGACTACACTTGTTTGCTGGTATTCTTAACGTATGTGTCTTAGGCCTGTGGTGGCAAAACTGGCCACTTAGAATTTTAAGTTACCAGAGGAAAGAGTTCGTCACTTTTCTAGTAGTTGCAGCAAGAGTCCCAAGACTAACTCTAACTGTTCTGGATCCAGTGGGGTCCTGAATAACATAAGGCAAAACACATAGACTGAGTGTGGGAAGGATGTTTGTACAAAGGAATATTGGGAAGGAGGGGAAATATCTGCCAAGCAGGCAAAACCAGCACACGGCCACTGTAGTAAAAAAAGAAGCCGTTGCTGCTGCTTCTTCTTTTTTTTTTTTAAATAGGTAAAAATATCTAATCTTTTAAAAAGTTAAGAGTTATTCAAAATTACCTAAGTGGAGAACACAGTCTGTCTAATTCTTGGTCTATACTCTTTATCAAACTCTGATGTCTTTCTAAATAGTAGCTCTTCAGGTGCCAAGTGTGTATATATTGGCCTAATGGAAGTTTTGCATCTTCCACAGATTATGTTTTTCTGATATTATATAAGAAATTCTTATCAACTACCTAATCCAATATGCAAATCCATCTTCATCAAATTAATTTCAACCACTTAACAAGGGCCAAGAGAGATAAACTTAGAGGATTAGCTTGGTGCAGAGGAAGGGAACAAGGATGTGAGGAAAATTTCAGAGCAGATGTCATCTGATGAGAGAAAGACAGTGTTCTGACATCAGAATCCAGGAAGTGATTGGGAGAGAGAGTATGTGTGTGTAAGGGTAGAGAGGAGAGAGAAGACAAGAGAAGGGGGAGGAGAAGGAGTGGAGATGGGAGGAGAAGGTCAGGCAGAAGGAGGGAAAAGAGAAAGGGATATAAGGGGAGGAGATGAGGAAGGGGAAAGAGGAGAGAAAAAAAAGAGAGTAGAGGGAAACCATTTGCTCTCTGAGAGCTAGGGGTAAATATACACTAGTAGGGGGCTTACAAATTGCTGCTGGAAGACAACTTCTGCCTATTTCACAATTTCACCACAGCAGGATCCTGGCACATTCCCCAGGTATAAATTGGTTTCTATCCAGAGTGTAAACTGGGAATGGAATCAATATGCTAGACTTTTCCATTTGCCTCAGGCAAGAAATGAGACAATTTCTTGATAGCGTTCTGAGGATAATAAAAGTGCACAGCTCAGCAAGGGTGACTCACTTGGTGAGTCAGTTGTTTAATGTTGTCTCTTTATAAGTCATCACTCAAATCAAGTTCCAGCACTATAGCAATGATTGGGGCCTCATCTCAGCCCAATTCAGGAAAAGTCTTCCAGCTCAACCCCCTGGCCATCTGCCCAGTTCACCCTTTAGTTTAGGAAAAGGTACTTGGCATCTGTATGCATAGAACATGACAGTCTTGGGAGCTACAGCCAAAAGAAATAAAAAATTATTTCTTCAGTTTTGTATCTAGTTTCCAGATGAACAAAATGCCTTAGCACCTTCATTGTGAATTCAATCCAATTCCCAAACATTTAAAACAGCAGGGATAAAACAAAGCAGACATTTAGCTGAATAGCTGAATTCTGGTTTGCACAAAAACCATGAACTAGATGTTAAATAAATGTCAATATTCATCAAGCTGCTTTCCATTTCCAGGACTGAGAATTTCAATTCCCCATAGATTCTCTTTCCCCATATTCTCTAAAAATATAACCACAAACATAACTTTTATTAATTCAGTTCTACTTACCGTCTTATTTGATTTTGAACTCTGACATTTCTTAAAAGACTGTTATTTTTTAAATCTAAGAAAATATTTCAATATCTAATAGATAAAGGTAAGTCTGATGCATCAGGATTGTAAATAAAGATAAATTATGCTACCATCATACACATAATTCTCTAGCCACTACAGTATTTAGTACTTGTGTTAATTGCTCCAAACTGATGAAGGAACCAGATATTCTCAGAAAAGGAAATATAATCAACATGAATTCCTGTAATATGCTGGATGAAAGAAACCATTTTTCCCCTCTTTACTCTCTGCTTAGATTCACTCCTCTCCACCTTTACAGCGGTGCACTCCAGGCAGGTCAGTGAAAACGGGTCTTCTGTAGACTGAGTGGCTGTGATAAAAACAGCAAGGCTCTGGTTACTCAAAGGGAACTTAGGCCTCCTTAGGATGGAGGTAGAGCAGAGGTGCTGAGAGGATGAGAACGAGCTCCCAGGATCCATTTTGTCCCTCAGGAGCAATGTCAGAGAAAAGAAAAGCTTGCTCTGGGTCCCAGGGAAACATTTTGGGTTCAAAAATGGTAACTATCAATCTATGCAGTAAACATCAATTGCTTTTGTCTGACTATCACTTTTCCAGTAACAGAAAACATGCCTTTCCTTCCCCTGCTTTCAGTTCATGTGAATCACAGAGGCTGGACTCACCTATTTACCAACTCTTCACCAATCATGGTAGTCACATTGTAATACCCAAGATTTCTTTATTGTCCCCCAAAACCAGAAACCGCCAGGGAGACCGAATCACACATGCAAAAGCAAAGGACTTTATTACAATAGGAAGCAGACAAAAGGGAAAAAGAAATATGAAAAGGATAAGAGATTCTGCATTGGAATATAATAATGGGTATTCTTCAAATACTCTCCTACTTGGGAAGCCAAGAGAAAATGTATTTTTTACAGCAAGTTGTTTTTCTTTCCCTTTAAGCTGTTGGGGAAGATTATTATGTCAAGAGAATTTTCTCCGCTACATTTTATGACTCATTCCATCATTTAGTGCATTCTCAGTTTGAATGAATTCTGATACTTTATCTTCTCCAAATTTGTGTTATGACAATCTAATCTCCAAAATTCTTTGTAGGTGCTAACTGACACCTGGGTCACGACTGAGTCATAGCAATGGAAAAAACTTACAATGAGTAATCATGATGTGTCATAATATACCCCTGATTCTTTTTTTCTAAAGGCCTTTCATCTATAGCTATTCTTTCCAGAAATAGCTATTCTCAATATTCTCATATGTATTCACATGGCAAAGAAGTTCTATTGGCATATGGCTTAGATGATAAAGACTTATATGTTGATGCTTTTTAAAACACTCTATCTGGCGGTAGTTTTTGTTGTTGTTGTTGTTGTCGTTGTGTTTTTCTGAAAAAAAAAAAAAAGATTAAAGTGAATAAAACAACTGACCAGTTCTGAATAAAAAACATTTCCTTGGAATCTTGTTCTTTTCCAAGACCTATGAGTCATGAAGCAATGAGCTTATGAATCACAATCCCCAACACGGAGCACATTTATAAGATTGTCTTCAGTTGCATTTATTATTTATAATAAAATTTTTTTCTTAGAACAACCCAGAACATTAACCATAACCTATTATTCTTAAGCATTTATTTAATTGACTTGGAAGAATAAAAGACGAGTTAACAAGAATCTGGGAATAGGTTCAATTCTTAGTTCTGAGTAAACTGCTGACCATCTCTGGACCTATTTTCCCTTTGAAAGTGATATAAAACCAAATTGTACATTTGATTGTATCCATGACAAAATCAGATATGGCTGGCCTGATTTTTCTGGTTAAGATAGTAATATTTAGATATTACTTCTTGAGGATCTGGTTAGACAGTAATGTAGATCTACTAACCCTATAGACTGTCTACATAACACCAAGGATCTAATTTGAAAGTGAAAAAAATAAGTTGATCTGATTGATTTTTATACGACCCCCATTCAATAAAGTGACTGATTCCCTGGATTTCCTCTTCAATCTACTGAATTAGAACCTCTCAGACTGTAGTTACCACACACAATCAGGATCTTTAGTTCATTTCTAAACTTTGGGATTTACTTTTCATCCTTTCAGGGAATCCATTTACTTTCTGATTATCACTCCCATCTGACAGGTATATAGAGCCCATGAACCAGAATCCAGGGCATAGCTTTCAATTTTATTACTATGTCTATATTTGCAGGTGTGGAAATGGAGGCTCAGAAATGTTAAATTTCTGAGGAGATAAAGAGCAAGGCAAAAGTGGGACTCATACTCAGATTTTCTAGTGCCAAATCCCTGATTTTTCACTATACCACAAGATCCTCTTCCCCAATCCAAGGAATCTGATTATTCTCACATGTTGACGAGTCCACACCTACTGTGCCCAGGTCAACAGGGGATTTTCCCTCCCCCTAATCCTGCTTCTTCACCTGCCATAGATTATCATGGGAGTGTTAAATTCATCAAAGGAAATATCAGACCACTCTGAAGCAGGCAAAGGAAAACAGATACACTGTTTAGCATATTTCTCTCAAGGACCTCCCCATACCTGTCACTAGGATTGTTTTACTACTAAACACTTTATACCAGTTGGTCTAATAAGTTGGAAAGACAGTATATTGTCCCATTCTGCATTCTTTATTGTATTAACTTTAATGACTCTATTTTAGTTTTTGATCAAAATTATATTGATATTAATTATAGGAAAATATTTAAAATGTTCTATTATTTTTGTTTGTGCTGATTCCTTGATACTTCTGGGGCTAACAAAAATCTCAAATTGTTTTTGAAATCCTCAGTTTTACAATTATACAGGTGACCCATAAACTCAAATTGGTTAAATAATATATCTAGTATTGGCATAACCTTATACATAAATTTGTGATTTTATTTCACCTTACACCTCTTTCTCACTCAGATTTTAAGCCAACAATAGTCAATGAGTCTGATAATAAACATTTGGGAAACCATCAGGGAAAAAAGGCCCTATTTGCAGATTATGAATAGTTATGAGAGTTGTAGAAATACATATATACATATAAGTATTGGATGGAAAAATCATTCCTGAGATCATATAATTGCTCATTGTCAAAAATTTTTTCCAACAGAATTCTAGACTCCCAACTAAAATGCAGTGAATACCACTAAGGGACTAGGATTGGTCCTGCACAACATGCTTCATAGTTCTTAGTGAAAAGCTAATCATATGGAATTTCTCAATAAATGCTTTTTAAAATTTTTTAAATGTTTTTAAATTTATTTTTGAAAGACAGAGAGAGAGAGAGAGAGGGAGATACAGAAATCCGAAGCAGGCTCCAGGCTCTGAGCTGTCAGCACAGAGCTCTATGTGGGGCTCAAACCCACGAACTGTGAGATCATGACCTCAGCTGAAGTTGGATGCTTAACTGACTGAGCCACCAGGCACCCCTTTATAAATGCTTTTTATTCATTAGTATGAGTCATTTGTTATTCCATAGATAGAATATCTGATTAACTGAATTTTTTATTCTTCAGCTAAATCACCTGAATAGGACTCATGCAATGAGAAAATCAATATATCTTAAGCTTCTCATGGTCTGTTCAGCCCTTCTCTTGGAGGAGTTTCCCCCCATTTGCTCCATGAAATCTAAGGCAGGCCTTATGACTAACAGAGAGCTAATCATCCTCTGGTCACTTTTAGTCCCAAAAGTACTCAGTTCAGACATTAAAAGGACCAGTTCTGACAAAAGTAAACACTCAAAACTCCATTCAAATGTAGAACCTCTCCTCTCCCTTAGCATAGGGCTTCTACAGGTAGGGCCTTCATATCATGGAATTCTATTCCCCAAAAAGGTGTTTCTACTTCTGTCTCCACTCCCCAGGTCAAGTGCTCTGACACCTCCAGAACTCAGGTAGAAGTATAGCAACGGCTGTCACAACTGTGCCCATAACTCCTCACATTCAGTCTAGGTTACCCATAGCTTTCAACTACAAGTGCCATTACACTACACTGGAGGACTTTCTTCGGCCACTACAGCCCATTCTTTGTGCTTCCAGGGCAGGTCAGAACTTCTAGGAAATTAATGATCCTAGGAGCAGCCCTCAACAAATGACTGACAAGAATTGATGGATACTCTTCTACCTTGATTGGAGTAACTCTGAGGTACATCCTTTACTGTATCCTAGAGTAGGGGGATTGAGCTTTAGTTCCCATAGCAGTAACCTACTCAATTTCTTATGTCACTGGCATCCTTCCTTTCCTTGTCTCATTGCCCACTACCTTGTCTATACTTTTTAGGATCACCTACCCAATAAACTACTTGCACTTACATCCATGTCTGAGAGTCTGCTTTGGTGGGAACCAAAATGAAAAGATGATAAGGGCATGTAACAAAGAACTGGTTCCTTCTGGCTGTAGCAGACACCTTAAGTAACTTTCTCTGAGTTTTCTGAATGCTTCAAGACATTCTCTTTCTTAGAGATCATATACACATTCTTCAGAAAATCCTCCAGTTTTGGAGTTATCTAATACTTCATGTGAGGTAACACAGCCCTGTAGCTGGCTACTTACTACAACTTTATATTAGTCAGGGTTCTCCAGAGAAACAGAACCAGTAGGATATACATAGTTACAGTTATAGTTTTATAGTTATAGTTATATAATATGCATGCTTATTATATATTATATCAAATATAATAAAGAGAGCTATCATAAAGAATTGGTTCATGAAGTTATGGAGTCCCACAATCTGCCATTTGTAAACTGAAGAGCCAGGAAAGTAGGTGGGGTACTTCTAACCTTCCAAAGGTGAGAGCTGAGAATGTTGATAGTATAAATTCCAGTCCTAGGGCAGAAGCTTTCAAACAGAAAGAGAATTTTTCTTCCTCCACCTGTTGGTACTATTCAGATATTCAACAGGTTAGATCATGCCCTCCACCTCCCACTGCCACACTGAAGAGGGCAATCTGCTTTACTCAGTCTACCAATTCAGATATTAATCTTTTCCATAAACACCCTCACAGATACATAAGAAATAATGTTTAACCAAATATCTGAACTCTCTCAAGTTGGCTAGTTCAAGTTGACACATAATTTTAACCATCACAGATTTTATCAGTCTTTGCTTTTGTTTGTTTGTTTGTTTGTTTGTTTGTTTTGGTTGTTATTTTGTTTTTTTGTTTCTGGACCAGAACAAGCAGAAGTTAGAGTTTCACTTTTTCCTTTTTCCTTGAAGTGCTTTTTATGTCCAAATTCTTTTTTAGATGACTCCAGTCCTGCTCTCTATATGAAGAGACTCATTTCTCATGCATCTTGCACTCTGACAAACTTTAGGATTTTAGGCCATTATCAAGACAATATTCTCTCTTTGGTAGCCAACTTCACTTTGTAGTATTTAGTCTTTCTGACAAAGGTTTTGCATTAGCCTACAGTCTCCATGGATCACAGGTCAAGCTTTTTAAGACTTCTCCTTGGAATCCTCTAAGCTTTTGTGATAAGAGATGTTTATCCTCCTCTCCTTCATGGGAACGCACTACATCTCCCTTTGAAGAAATCTTATTTCTAATTTCCCATTCCTTGGTCACTTTATTTTAAACTTGCATATACTCTCAAGGGGATAAGTTTCTTGGGGTTACAAAACTAACTTTCAGCTACCTCTTTTCAAATTCCAGTACTGGTAGTCCAGGAATATGCATATGGGAGTCCTTATCAACTATTATCTTAGAGTCTCACCCAAAACAGAGACAGAATGAACCTTACTTGAACCTTCTGTTATTTATATATTAAAATTAAATGTTTATAAATTTCAATCAGTATTGGTGCACTTATTATGCATAGGCATAATGCTAGGTGAAGAGTAAAACTTTTCATGCCTTAATGACATTCTGGCTTCGTACCAGACAGACAAGTAGGTAAATAAAAAGTGTCACAAGAAATAGAAAATAAGAGAGTTTTATAAGACACAACCATATATGAAGGAGTTCATGATTAATTCTATCAAAGAAGGAGTAGGAATCAGAGAAATCAGGATATTCAATGAGCTAATAGGATTTTTGTCAGGCACACAGGGAGGGAAGTCTGTGTAAACACTCAAAGAAAAATGAAATATTTGTGGAACCTCAAAATTTTAGTGCTGCTTTTGGTGCATCAGGTTTGTATGGGAACCTAGAAAGAAATGAGGCTAAAGAAACAGATAGGAAAGGAATCAAGAGTTCTCTAAATTTAAACTTAATCCAGCAAGTTATTGGGAATTTTTGAAGAAATTTAACCAGAATATTGGCTTATACAAATTTACAGTTTAGAATCATTACTCCAGTCCTCTGGGAAGAATGAATTGAAGGAAAGCAAGAAGAAGGGCTAGGAGGCTATTAAGAGTCAGAGGTTTGGAAACTAGTACCATGGGCTTGACTAATGCAACGGCTGTGAAGATGGAAACAATAAAATATAAACACTTGAAGAAAAAGACTTTGTTTTGTTAATTTCTGTATCCTCAGTATGTAAAACATTTATGGTATATAGTTGGCTATCAGTGGAAATTGTTGGATGAATTAGTAAATGAGTGATTTGTTGATTGATACCATGCCCTAGATAAGAGATTAGAAATCTAGATGAATTACATAGGCAGAGATGGAATGAAAGCTCATGATTTGGTTGAGGAATGGAGATTTATATTTGAGAAACCACAGAAACAAATGAAATCACCCATGGAGAGCTCTTAAAGAAATAAAAAAGAGACTTAGCTTAAACAAATCTGTCTAGAGTAACATTTACTGACCAAATCTTACAAGTTCTATGTAAAGAACTTTATATTCATTATCTCAATTATACCCACAGCACCAATGAAGTAGGTACATCTTACTTAAGAGAAAATATAGACCAAAAATTTTAAGAATTTTCTAAGATCTGATAACTGGTGGGTGGCAGAGTAGAACCTGAACTGATTCAATGGACTACAGACTTGTGCTCCTAACTATGAGAAATCTAGAATCTCAGATACTGTTCAGGTACTTCAACTGTTGTTCATGCACAATTTGCACTTACCAGTCAGCATATATTCTTCCAGTTACTTGGGAGGAACAATTCATCTGAGTGGTTCCCAGGACAAGACTCAGATGCAAGCCAGTAGGTCTAGCATTCCTGCCAGAAATTTCCTATCCACCAAAAAAAAAAGAAAAAAATGAACCAATAAGTTTGATGGGATGGAAGAAAAACACTGTTTAACACTTTGACCTAGTAGGACACATAGTTCAGAGATTGGGATAGATGATAGAAGAACAAATATAGATCAGTGGTTCTCAACTCTGGAAAAAACATAGGATCATGTGGGGAGCTTTTTAAAAATCCCAATGTCTGCCCTAGGCCATTAAATCAGAATCTTTGGGGGCAAGATATAGACTTGAAAAAACTTCTAATGTGAACTCAGTGTTGAAAACAGCTGGAAATAAGTTTAAGATGAGGAAAGAAGTATATTTAGATATTTCACAGTAAATGGCTTTCATTTTCCTGGAGAAACTACTTTCTTAAGACACATGTTGAGACTGGGGGACTGGGCTATGGGTACAACACTTGAGGGGAATGGCTAAAGTTTAGAACAGCACAAAAAGGAAAATGGAAAGAAAATTGAGGACAAGAGAGCTGAACAATAGACCAATTGGCCCAGATGGGTTTGAAAACTCTTAACATTTGGTGGACCCAACTTTATTGTCTGATATTTTCTAGGAGCATAAAAGAGATATACCTTAGATGATCCAGGGATAGGCATGTATAAGGACAAAGAGGCAGAAAAATCAAAGGAACTAAAACAGTCATTGAGTGATGCACTTTGGTAGTCTAAATTGTAGTCTGTGTAGTCTAGATTGGAAAAAGAGTCTAGATAAGAGGGAATAAATTAAATGCTCAAATATACATTTGAGGGGAGTTATTGCTATTTCTTTCTGGGATAAAAGAAAAATCGAATAGTGATGAAAGCAAATAGTTGTCTGCATACCCATTGCCAGTTAGTTTCTCCTGGTTATAGGGTCCAACAACCTCAGGTCCCCGAAGATAATATAATGATTTGACTTCAGAGAGTTTGTCTTTCTGTCCTTCCTGGCTTGTTTTGTACCAGATCCCACTGCCATTCTGGATACACTACCTCAGTGTGGTCTAGTGCTTTTAACCAGAGTTAATTTTTTTAAATATTTATTTTGTGAGAGAGTGCACAAGTGCAAACGGGGGAAGAACAGAGAGAGGAAGAGAAGAGCCAAATATGAGGCTCATTCCCATGAACCATGAGATCATGACCTGAGCCGAAATCAAGAGTCAGACATTTAACCAACGCCACCCAGGTGCCCTAAGCAGGGTTATTTTTTACTGCCAGCCATGCTGGGCCAAAAAGCCCTTCCCCCCAAAATTTGGACTTGAAACCTGAGAGATTATCCAGACAACCTCTCCTCAGAAACTGAAGTTGTAAAATATAAAAATTGAGGGTGTTCAGCAGTTGTTAGAGAAAGTCCACCTGTGAAGAAGGAGAATGCCATTCAGGTGCAAAGAGAACCAGAGATAAGAGATGATGAAAGAATGTCCTAGTAACATTAGGACTGAAGACTCCTGTTTTTCGAGGCCCAGATGAATCCTGCTCTTTCCTGTTCCTTATTATTTTATCTTTCTATTGGTAAATTCTTTCTACTTAGGTAGTTCAAGATAGGTTTTAAATGAATCCATAATTAATATATATTAGTCCCTTATGCACACAGACTAGGAAATAAACCCAATGATCATCTAGATTATTAACCCAATTTTACATATTATAATTAAAATAGCAATAGTTATTTACTGAACACTTGCCATGTAGTGGTATTATATTTATGTATAACTTATAATAGACATCCAAGGCACATATTCTTATCTCCAATTTATAAATGAGGAATTCAAAGCCCAAAGAGATTTATTATTCATAGGTCATAAAGGCTGTTATTGGGAACTAAGAGGCCTCAATAGTTTTCATGGGTTATTTTTCTTTTCTGGATTATATTAAACATTGAAATGTATGATGAGGTCTGTGTAAACCAAGTGAGTTGATTCACAAGAGAACATGAAGTTCACCATAAAAATAGTAGTGATGTAAAAATGGAGAAGATACAAATGGTAGGTAAATTAACATTCAAAAAATTATTAGTTCTACATCAAGCTGTAATTTTACATCTATTAAATTGCAAAATAGAATAAAACATAATTCTGCACAAATACACATAGTGTTATGGGGAAGTGATACCTTCATACATTGCCTGTTGCTGTAGAAAGTAGTAAAAGCCTTTTTGGAGAGCAATTTGGAAAAACACTTCAGTAGCCTTTAAGTGTTCATATCTTTTGACCCATGTAATTTTACCCCTGGAAAAATAACCTTAGGAAATAATCCAAAAACTTCACCAAGATGTTTACTAAAGCTAAATTTATAACAAAGCAGACACCTCTGAAATATGCAAAAATCAGAATCTGTTTAAGAATGAATTTGTGGATTTCTTATTAATCAGCTAATGATAAAATGCCCACTACATACCAGAGACTATACTAGACACGGAGGTGTACAATGGTAGACAAGGCAGACACACAGCCGTTCCTTGTGCAAATATATATGTTTATGTGACAAAGAGAAAATTAGAATATAAAAAATAATTTTTATACTTTTATTTATAACTCTTTTTCCTCATCAAAGAATGGGAAGAAGCTTATAACACCATAAAATAGAATAAATAAATGTAGGACTGGAGAAAATGCACATTTTGAAAGAAAATCAAGTTCAGAAAGGAAAAATTATATACAGGGTCCTACTTGGTTACTAAATTTAGAGCTCAGATTTGGTTCTCAGCTTCTAGGCAAGGAAAAGGAAAGTATTAGTGAGTGTTTACTTGCTTAATGAAAAGAAGACACAAGAGTTTCTCAAGAGAAAGCACTTATTCTTTGTTATCTTTTTGTAAATGGTTGATATATGATATAGGCACCTTTTAGGAGTTTATAAGATTTTTAAAAATATTTTAAACATATGAAAATGTATATAGAATAATGTAATGAGCATATGTGTATCCCAGAAATAAAACTGTGGAGAGGTATAAAAGAGTTTAATTGTAAAAATTTAAAATATTACAATTAAACTCTTTTATGCCTCTCCACAGTTTTATTTCTTGGTACCTTTACCCAGAATTAATCATCCTCCTGAATTTGGTGTTTCTCATTGTCAATTAATTTATTCAATTTAAATTTAAATTTATTCCATTTTCAAGTACAATTTCAATTTACATGTATGCTTTCATTGAAATATATAGCATTATTTTCATGAAATACATAGCATTTCTACAAATTAGAGTTGTGGGACCGCTAGCTCATTCACTTTCTACTGCTGAATAACATTTTATTCTATGAATATGCCACAGTTTATTCATTCTTTTATTGATAGACATTTAGGTTATTTCCTCTTTGGTATGTGCTATTACAAAGCTGCAATAAACTTTCTTGTATGGTTTTTCCTTATGTGTAGAAGCTTCTATATAGAGTAAAATTGTTGGCCAGTCGGTATGTGCATGTTTGTCTATACTCAATAAAGCCACGTGGCTCTCCAACTGGTTATAATCTACATGGAAGATAATTAAATGTGAAGGTATTCAGTGGTGTTACAGCTAAGGAGGCAACAATACGCGTAACCACCACCTCTGTCCTATTTCTGCAAGGTTCCTACTAAAGGGACATGAGTGAGATTGAAATTTTTAAAGTACTCTCTGAGACAGCATCTGAAGACTCCTGAAGCAGAGGCCAGAATCTAAACCCAAAGTTCTCTCAGACACATGTGTAGAGAGAGCTAGTCTGTAGGACATGACCTGAACCAATATGACCTGGGAATAGATGTCCAAGTCTACAGAGAAAAACTTCTTGACTCATCTAATCCCCACCTGCATGAAGCGTAAGGAAGAGTAAGAGAGAACCTATAAGATGATACCTTTTGGTAATGTGGTCTGATGGTCCTAAGATTTTTTAAAAAACCAGAAAACCTGCTTCTTCCTGCCAGGAGAATGAGCAGTAGGGGTGTTGGGGAGAATATTGGAAAAATGATGAGGTAGACTCCTCATGTGACTGTGTATATTTTATTTTGTTATCACTTTGATAGTGAAACCACCAACAGTTTTTATTTATTTATTTATTTATTTTGATAGTGAGAGAGACCACGAGCAGGGGAGGGACAGAGAGAACGGGGGAGAGAAAATCTCTGGTAGGCTCTGTGCTGTCAGCTTGGAGCCCAAAACAAGCCTCAACCTCATGAACCGTGAGATCATGACCTGAGCCGAAATTAAAAGTCAGAGACTTAACTGACTGAGACACCCAGGTTCCCCAAGCCACCAACATTTTAAAAAATTTTCTCAAAAGATGACAGTGGCTGAAATTTTCATGTCTTCTTCCCTCATGAAATTATAAACTACTCTCAGTGATGGGAGTGAATAAAACATTCAGGCAGGCCGTGAATGACACACACAAAGTTTGTGCTTCAAGAAGTTTCCTTTTCCTATAGTGAAGAGTGAAATTAATGTTTAGTATAACCTTATCAATAATCCTAGAATACCATGAATATGATTTAGTCTATTTTTTCAAACTGTAAATGACTTAGTTAATTTCAGGATTATTAGTTTATATCCCTGTATTTTTGATAATTATCAGCAAACTCTTCTTATCTATGAATTTATGAGTTCACCATATCTGCAATGTCATTCTGGCTATAAAAGAACTTAAAAAAAAGGTTTGCAGACAACTGTGTATACTTATAAAGGAAGAACACTTGTATAGAAAGGCCTTTCACTCTGCTTCCTGCCCATTCGTGATCACCAAAGATGACCTAAAACGCTCTCTTCTTTCTTTCTTCTTGAGATATTACAGAGAATGGAGTTACAGTCATTGTCAAAAATCATTATACTAACAGGGCATTACAAAATGCATTTCCTATTTCTCACACCTCGCAACTCCAATACGACCCATAGACAACAAAGGATTTGAAGTTGTCCAAGGCTGTGAGGTTTATGTAAGTCCTGAACTTATAGTTTGCACTCTTTCAAGGTCATTGGCTTGATGAGTGCCTAGCCAAGTATTACTTATTGTTGAGAAATCCTTGAAAGTTCCTAAGGAAAACATTCTGCCAACACCTTCCTTTTCAGAAGGGAAACATAGTTGCTTTTGTATTTATGTCTCCTACATCTGTGTTTTTAAAAGTTTGGTCTGACACTTCCTAGTCCAGTACTCCCATTTGGATTTTGCTGTAAGATCACAGGAAAAATTGCTTTGTGTAAATTCATAGCCACATACCTTCAGTCTCCACATTATAGGAGAAAATAAATCACTTTCATTTAATAACACTGAATTTCTATTCCTTGTAGCACAAATATGATCAATCTTAACAGACATCCCCCTTATAGTGCAAGCACAACCTCATAATAAACACTTAGATTACTTCTTTATAGGAAAGAAATTAATTATTAGAAGAAGAAATGTTAAAATAACAGCAGAGTAGTTATAAAAATCATGTGCATATACACAATAATAAGCAACTCTGACAAAGGATGTTGGGCATCTCTACTTACCAGCTAAAGTGGCACCAACATTTTACCACAGTCATAACACAATTTATAGTTCACCTAAACATCCAGCTATGAAATTTGGACAAAGATTTTAAAATTTGACAAAATATGAGAAATGAAGATTCTTTTTGTTTTTTACTTCCCATACTACATGATTTTTAAAAATTCCAACTCATAAAAGAGGGTTTCCAAAAACAACAAAATTTTCTTCTTTGGATGCATGATTTTAAAAAACAAAGCAGAAAATCTATGTATCTGAGAACTCTAGTTCACAAAAATAATCTATTCTATCCTATTTCCATTGAGACAGATTAACAATAGTGTTTTAGTCAAGATGTCTAAGTACATAGTAACTGGATTCCTTTGTTCTTGTTCACTTTATACAGCCTACTTAACAGATAAAACAGATAAAAGTCCATTGATGGTATGTAAATATTTGACCTTTGGAGTTGGAGTCAAGACTGAATGGACTGAACGCACAGTTTTTAAAATTTGGCAAAAAATTATTAATAATTTTATATTGTTTAATTTCTATTTATAATGTGACCTTATTTATTTTTGCCACTCATTTGACACAATACAAGACCTTAATAATTCTAACTCCCCAATCTCCTTATATATACTAGAAGCTTCCTTAAATCTGCTATTTTTCTTCCTCCCATTATCCGCTTGCTCCTTCTTCACTTCCAGCATACACTGCAATGTTTTTCTATTGAATTGTCTTTTGCTCAAAAACTATTCACTTTATTGAAGACAGTTGGCCCCTTTGATGCCCTACAAATAATCATTCTAAGCAAATGACAATTTATATTACTGTAAAATAAGGTTTCCTAATTTCACCAATATGTTTCTAAGAGTGAAAAGAAGGAACAATGGAATAAACGTCAACTTACAAATATTTAAATTTATGTGCTATGGTACCCTAATTTTTAAGATAATTTCTAAATATTATGCAGTATCAGTTTCCCAGAGTTCTTACTATTTTTAGTATGAAAATCAATTTTGTAAAAATCTAAGACTCCTTTTTTCTTAATAATTATTATGCTTTTAAGTTGATTCCATTTCCTTTAGGACACTGCCAGTATGGATTTTTTTTATCAATGGAATTATAAGCTTTATCTCAAATTAAATTTTCCTCCAAAGACTGCTTACTAAATCTCAAAATAAAAATGAAAGAGTTAACAAGATTATATTTAACACAATGGAGTAATGGGATTTTAATTCATATATATGGTTTTCCAAAGATAATGAATTCATTTAGAAATGATTTATAGATTGACCTTCAAAATATTAGTCCAAAATAGAAGAGGATGGTCACCATTAGTCTTTTAAATGCTATTCCCAATGAAGGATTTAAAGGTATTATATCATTTTCAGAACAGAATATTTTTGTTCAAATAATTTTGTTCAACAAAATAGGTACAAATAAGATTACAAAGTAATTTAGGGGCTAAATTATGGCTTCTGGCATTTGGTCTTGACTCCAACTCCAAAGGTCAAATTTTTACAAACCATTAATTGGTTTTTATCTGTTTTATCTGTTAAGTAGGCTGCATAAAGTGAACAAGAACAAAGGAATCCAGTTACTATATACTTAGACATCTTGACTAAAACACTACTGTTAATCTGTCTCAATGGAAATAGGATAAATTAGATTATCTTTGTGAACTAGAGTTCTCAGATACATTTTTTTGCTTTGTTTTTTAAAATCATGCATCCCATAGAAGAAAAATTTGCTTTTGTAGAAACCCCCTTTTATGAGTTGGAATTTTTAAAAATCATTTAGTATGGGAAGTAAAAATAAAAAAGTAATTCTTCATTTTCCCCACCCCAATGGCCAGAAAGACTTGGGAGAAAAGGGTACAAACAAGGTTGTTATGATTATTTTTTAATGTTTATTTATTCATTTTGAGAGATACAGATAGAAAGAGCATGAGTGGGGAAGGGGCACAGAAAGAGGACAGAGAGAATCCCAAATAGGCATTGCACTGTTGGTGCAGAGCCTGACACAAGGTTCAATCTCAAGGACCCTGAAATTATGAAACTATGACCTGAGCCCAAATTAAGAGTTGGATGCTTAATCAACTGAGCCATCTAGGCACCCCAATTTTTAAAACAACAATATCTCTTATTTGTCTCTTACTAAATGCCTAGCACTTTATAGATATTATCTCATTAAACCCAAAGAGTAACCACTGAGGTAGGTAATATTGTCATTATCCCCACTTTGTATTTGTTGTTTGTTTGTTTATTATTTAAGTATAGTTACATTAGTTTTAGGTGTACAACATAGTAATTCAACAACTGTCATCATCCACATTCTGGCCATATGAAAACAAAATTGGAAAGATTAGATGATTTAAAGCAGCATCATATAGCTAAGCATGGAAGAGGTAGTATGTGAATGAACATTGGGTTTCTGGCTCCAGAGCTGAGCACATAATCACTGTGCCACAGTTGTGTGAGGCTAAGAGAGAGACAGGTAGAGTTGCTTGTCCAGTATCATATGCCATTTCCTTCCTAATTGTCAGATTTGATTAATGCTCTCATAATGTTACTTGTTCCCAAAAATTCAAATATTTTCATTGTGAATTGTACTAGTTATCATTAATAAACTCATTTTTTGTCCCATTAATACTTTCATCTATGAATTGAACAGAGCTCGGAGTGGGGCTCAAGCTCAGAAATCATATGATCATGAACTGAGCTGAAGTCAAGGGTCAGATACCTAACTCAGCCAACCCAGTTTCCCTCTGTATCAATTTTTTTTTAAACTTTTAAATGTTTTATTTATTTTTGAGAGAGAGAGAGAGAGAGAGAGAGAGAGAGAGAGAGAGCATGAGCAGGGGAGAGTCAGAGAGAGAGGGAGACACAGAATCCGAAGACAGGCTCCAGGCTCTGAACTAGCTGTCAGCACAGAGACTGATGGGGCTCGAACCCACGAACCGCAAGATCATGACCTAAGCTGAAGTCGGACACTTCACTGACTGAGCCACCCAGGTGCCCCATTTTTATCAATTCTTTAACAGCCAATCTTTGTCTGTTACTTTGTTTGGCTGTATAAAAGAAAAATTAACACATTGACTGTTATGGCAACATTACAGGATCAGGGGAAAATAAAGGGATGCATGAATTCTTCAGCTGGTACTACCTAAAGACTTTAACAAAGGTAAGGGATTACAGTACAGCAGCAGAAATAAAGCCCAAGCAGGTATCATAAAGGAAG
>PJEM01016601.1:0-15789 GCA_004023845.1 Helogale parvula | reverse complement strand
CATTCTTGACATTGGTAAGGTTTCTCTCCAGTATGGATCCTGTGATGTTGAGTAAGGTGTGAGCGTTGGGTAAAGGCCTTGCCACATTCTTGACATTGGTAAGGTTTCTCTCCAGTATGGATCCTGTGATGTTCAGTAAGGGATGAATGCTGGGAAAAGGCCTTGCCACATTCTTGACATTGGTAAGGTTTCTCTCCAGTATGGATTCGGTGATGTTGAATAAGGGTTGAGGGCCGGTTAAAGGCCTTGCCACAGTCTTTACATTGGTATGGTTTCTCTCCAGTATGGATTTTGTGATGTTTGGTAAGGTCTGAGGAATGTGTAAAGGCCTTGCCACAATCTTGACATTGGTAAGGTTTCTCTCCAGTATGGATTCGGTGATGTTGAATAAGGGTTGAGGGCCGGTTAAAGGCCTTGCCACAGTCTTTACATTGGTATGGTTTCTCTCCAGTATGGATTTTGTGATGTTTGGTAAGGTCTGAGGAATGTGTAAAGGCCTTGCCACATTCCTGACATTGGTAAGGTTTCTCTCCAGTATGGATTTGGTGATGTTCAGTAAGAGGTGAGTATTGGGTAAAGGTCATCTCACATTTTATATGTGTGTATGATTTCTCTCTAGTACGAATTAATCTCTGTCCATTTACTGAAGAATGACAATTAGAAGTTTCACCACATTCTTCACATTTGTAAAGGTTGTCTCCAGTGCGCACTTGCTGATGTTGAATTGGTGCTGAGTGCCCGTTGAAGCCTTTGCCACACTCCTTACAAATGTAACTTTTCTGTCCAGTATGGATTGTCTTGTTTATATGTAGTCTTGATGAATGACTAAGCATGTTCCCAGGTTCATTGCATGAGTATGGGTTATTTCCCACATGAATCTTCTTTTGATCACCAACATTAAGTGACTGGTTAAGTATTTTCCCACATTCAATATATTTAGAAGGATTCTCTCCCACATGTATGCTCCTAGGTGTAAGAAGGTTGGTGCTTTGATCAAAGAACTCGCCATTTTTAATACATTCATAATCGTTCTCTGGAAAAGGAGTCCCCAGATGACTTTGATGCGCTTCAGTCTCCCCATCCTTGTCCCAGTCCATCATTAAGTGTCCATTTTCAAGGACTCTATGCTTATATCTATCCATTGACACATTTTGAAAAGAACTTTCTATGAATATCTTTGGAGAAAGCCTCTCGTTAGCATTTGAAGACACTGTTGAATGTAAGAAATAAAAGTAAAATTATTCCACTTTCTACTATCAGATGAACCAATTAAAATTTTTTAGTCACAAAACTGAAAAATAGATTCAGGAGAAAGAAATCATTTGTTTTTCATCTTTTTTGTTTAGATTTTACCTTCTTTAATATTTATTAATTTTTATTTATTTTTTAATAGTTTATTGTCAAATGGGTTTTCATATAACACCCAGTGCTTCTCCCCACAGGTGCCCCCCAACATGACCATCACCCCCTCCTTCCCTCCCCCTCCCCCTTCAGTCCATGGTTCATTTTCAGGATTCAGTAGTCTCCCTTATTCTGTGTCCCTCACTCTCCCCTGCTCTCTTTCCTTCTTCCTCTCCCCATGTTCCATTGCTAGGTCTCTCCTGTTAGGCCTATGAATGCAAACATGTTTTCTATCCTTCTCTGCCTGACTTATTTCACTCAGCATGACACCCTCAAGGTCCATCCACTTTGCTACAAATGCCATATTTCATTCTTCCTTATTGCCATATAGTACTCCATTGTATATATATATATACCACATCTTCTTGATCCATTCATCAGTTGATGGACATTTAGACTCTTTCCATGATTTGGCTATTGTAGAAAGTGCCGCTATGAACATTGGGCTGCACGTGCACCTATGCATCCGCACTTCTGTATCCCCTGGGTAAATCCCTAGCAGTGCTATTGCTGGGTCATAGGGGAGTTCTATCAATATTTTTTGAGAGAGGGAGAGAGAGCGTGAGAGAAGGAGAGACAGAGGGTGAGGGAGACACAGAATCCGAGGCAGGTTCCAGGCCCTGAGCTGTCAACACAGATCCTGATGGGGGACTCGAACCCACAAACTGTGAGTTCATGACCTGATCTGGAGTCTGAAACTTAAGTGACTGAGTCACACAGGCACCCTAAATCATTTTTTTTTCTATATCATTCGGATTGTGTATGAATTTAATCCCAAATAAATTTTTAAAGCTATTTTTGGCATAGTTTACAATTTGATGGTGTTTGTGTGTTTAGAAATGAAAGGTTTCAGGGTTCCTGAATGGCTCCAAGGGTTGAACATCTAACTCTTAGTTTCAACTTAGGTCATCGTCTCATGTTTTTTTCTGTTTCAGCCCCACATCCTGCTCTCTACTGACAGTGTTGAAACTGATTGGAATCCTTTCCTCTCTTTTTGCCTCTCCTCCACTCTCTCTGTCTTCTTCTTGCAAAATCCATGCGGAAAAGAAAAAAACACTTTAAAACAAATGAAAGTTTTTTGATTGCTTGATTCTAAAGAATGGGTTATTCCCTTAATTTTTGGATAATAATGTCTTTTAAGTGATTAATTCATAAGCGTTTTCAGGAGAGCTTTCCATGGTTGATGTTACAAAATATACGGTACAACTGTCCTGTCCATAAAGACATGCCAGTAATTCAAAATGTGCCTTTTTTCAAGGGCGGACAGTCAGAGCCTAGGATTACAGCTACAGGGTCTCATAGGTGGCTCCGTAGGTTTAGCGTTAGACTTCGCCTCAGGCCACTATTTCGTAGTCTGTGAGTTGGGGCCCTGGGTTGGACTCTGTACTGACCTCTCAGAGCCGGGAATCTGCTAAAGATTCTGTGTCTCCCTCTCTTTTTGTCCTCCCCTGCTCTCTTTCTCTCAAAAACAAACATTGCAAAAATGAAAAAAAAATTTTTTAATAAATCGTAATGTGATCTCATGTATAACTACTCAGAAAGTGAAACCCTATATGACAGAATAATAGGAGCTTCATATTATGCAGCACAAAAATTGTAAAATGATTTAAATATTAATAAATAATGTAACCATTGAGACTCTATTATAGGCTGCAAGTTTTGAATTCTAAAAGCTATACTCCCCTGTGGCATTAACTTAGGTAGAAATTCTAGGTCAACCATAGACATTTTAAATTATTTCAGCATTCAGGAATGTAGCATATAGAATGGAAATTTCTCATTTTAGTTAATAACATCAGAAAATAAACTTATGTTACCTTTTTAACGTTTATTTTTTATTTTGAGAAAGATATAAAGACCAAGTAGGAAAGGAGCAGAGAGAGAGAGAGACAGAATTCCAACCTTGCTCTGTGCTGTCATCACAGAGGCCTGTGCAGGACTGAGACTCACTGACTGTGAGATCATGACTTCAGCTGAAGTCAGATGCTTTAGCAACGGATCCACTCATGGGCCCTAAAAACTGACCTTCTGAACTGAAATAAAGGATTAGGTTTTCCCATTTTAGGGAGGTGCTTTATGATCTGATGAAATGAGTGGGTCTCATTTTGTATGATTAAGATTAAATACTGCAAAGTATAAACCAGATAATACATGGTATCTGTCCCCAGTGTGGCTGGGATTTCTGCACCAAACCCCAATATGCCTACCACTACCCTGACACACTTCTCACTCAAGGTAAACACTCAAAAAAGAATTAATATAGACTTCCTCAGAAATACAGAGATTTCCCAAAACCCTCAAAGAAATGGAAAACCAATCAGATTAAAAAGGCCGCCACTGTGGATGTGAAGGACTTTTAAGTGGAACTGAAGGAGAATCCTTAGAGATTGTGAGAGTGTGATGTGTTGGAAAGCAGATGGCCCTCTGTGAGAGAGAGAGACATGAAACTCGGTTTCTCAAACTAATTTCCATCAACAAGGGCTGCTGAAACCACATTTTAAGGTCTGTCTTCATCCTTTACGTTGGGACCTCACCTCTGTCATCTGCTGCATTCATTCCCACCTACCTGGGTATGAGGCTACGGTCTCCTTTCTCTTCACATCCCATAGCTCCCGCTTTCGTTCCAAAAAGAAGACCAGGTCCGGCTTTAACACAACAAGACCTGTTTGTTAGAAAAAAAAAATTATTGCTGGAGATTCTACCTTTCAACCCAGTATTGGACTCGGTATAGAAAAGTGGACATTCTAGAATTCTGGAAAATCATTCCCAAATGCAGTTGCCCAACAGCCCCTTTAGAACACTCAAGACGCATTTCCAGGGTTCACATCTTGACCTCCACTTACGAGTATTACAACTACCTCTATGAGTAGAATTTCATGTTGAAGATGGAAATACTACGTTATGCCACTCAATGTTTAAAATTGCCATTAATCTAAGAGATGATGATGTTTCTCTAAGGAAGGGTAAACTCACTTGAAAAGAAACATCATGAAGATTTTCTCTACATCTACAAAGCCCTCCTTCTTTCCCTTACTGGAGGAATTTCAATCCCAGTCATGCAAAGGGAAGGCTTTGAAAGAAGCCTTCTCCAAAAGAAGGAATGAAAGTCCTGAGTGTGGCTTGGGAAATCTAGAGGGAGTGATCCTCACCCAAGAAGAGCAGGTGTCCGTAGTTCTCTAACATCACATCCCTGTACAGTTCCCGCTGGCTGTGATCCAGGCATCCCCACTCCTCCTGAGAGAATTCTATGGCCACATCCCTGAAGGTCAGCAGTCCCTGCAACAAATACCCCAGTTACCAAGTGGACACATGAGGAGGTCATAATGCTACCTAAGATGCCATAGGGAGATAATGTCACCAGCTGGACCCCAAGACCCGATCTTCACTGCTTACTGGCCTGTGCTCACGGACCTTAGTCCTTCCTTTTACTTAGCCTCTTATTTTACTTTAGCCCAAACACCCCATGGGCACAGTGTCCTGTGGTGGAAACAGAAAGTATCCAACATAAGGTAATGACTGCCCTGAGAAAAAGCTTGAATGGGCTCATTTTGAGCTTAACCCCTGACTCCCATCTATGCAGATGACTATTAGAGTAAAGCATGGAGTGAGGGCAGTTACCATTATCTCATTATATATGTTTTTAAGTGTTTCGTTCCCAAAAGAGAGAACATGTTTATGCATGGGGCCGAGAGAAGAATTCCGGCCAGGCTCCATACCAGTTGGGGCTTGATCTCAGAACTGTGAGATCCTGACTTGAGCCTAAATCAAGAGGTGGAAGCTCAAGGGACTGAGCCACCCAGGAGCTCCCTTTTACCTCATTATAATACTAAAATCTCCACCCAAAGAGGAGCACAAACCTCATTTCCGATGGAACATCCAAAGAATGTATGGAACTGTTATCTCATTTGCCACCTTATCCCCAGGCTACCCTTTCTAATATTTATCCTCAACCTAAATACAAGGAAACCTTCTGAGCTGCCTCAGTGGCTCAGTCGTCTGACTCTGGGTTTCAGCTCACATCATGATCTCACAGTTTATGAGTTCTAGCACTGCCTTGGGATTTATATGGATAGTGCAGAGTCTGCTGTGATTGTCTCTCTTCCTCACGCTGCCCCTCCTCTGCCCTCACTGTCTCTCAAATAAACTTAAAACAATAATAAAAAAATATTCCCCATTCTTTTGTGAGTCTCTGGATTGGAAGCTAAACCCTGTGATCTCCTTATTTTCTGTAAATCAATTTTCCTTTATATGACATTGCCATCTGTTACCATTTTTTGCAGTTCACCAAGGACTAAACTCCTGTTAGTTCAGTTATATTATTAGAACTGGTTCTGGCTCAGAGGAGTTTCGTGCTTTCTGCAGAAACACAATGTGTAACAGAGTATTAGGCTGTCATATATTTTTTACCACTGAGGTATGAACCGATATAAATATTGTGTTTCTTGAAGAGAATTTGTAAACTGAATGGATCAACAGAGACACACATTTATGAATCCTGTATTGACATCATACAGTATATGTGGTGTCAATTAAAAAAATTCTTTGTGATTATTTATTTTTGAAAAAGAGCCAAAGCATGAGCAAGGGAGGAACAGAGAGGGGGAGACACAAAATACAAAATGGTCTTTAGGTTCTGAGCTGACAGCACAGAGCTCAACGGTGGTTCAGTCTCACAAACCGTGAGACCATGAGCTCACCTAAAATTGGATGCTTAACTGACTGGTGTCCATTTCTTCACGGAAAGTTTTGGTGAGTTACAAATATACTCAGCATATTCTAACATGAATTAGAATTCATATCAGTGCATTGGAGTCCTGTTAAATGCAGATACCGTTCAGGAGTTCTGGGAAAGGTAGGTGTCTGCATTTCTAACAAGGCAGTAGTCTATGGGCCAAGGGATTCATATTTCAAGAGCAAAGAGGTAGAACTCCATGATCTCTTGGAGGACTTGGAACTGAGTGGGTTTTCTAGCTAGACTAGACTAGAAAGAAAGGCAACAAGGGTTTCCAAGCATTCCCTGGTTATAAGTGAGCATCTCACAGTTTCTTATAAATTCATAAGAAGGAAAATAATCTAAGAGAAGAAAGGCATTATTTTTCTATTTTTAGTGAATCTTTTGTCAAACGTGCGGTATGTGGTATAATCAGGTTTTAACCCAGGTTAACTGACCTAGAGGTGATGTAAAATGACACACGGGTCAATATACAAAAGGGACCCTAAGTCAGTGTTCATACCATGTGCCAAATAGAGAAGAATGATGGAAAGCAGGTATGCACACAACAATGATCTACCTCTGTACATTCCATGCACGTATCCATACATTTTGAAAGTAGTTAATATAACACATTAAAAGTGATAGAGTAGAAAATGATCAGGGAGCCTCAGAACCAGTTTTAATGAGTGGTGCCTGGGTGCCTTAGTCAGTTTGGTTTCCAACTCTTGATTTCAGCTCATGTCCTGATCTCATGGTTCCCGAGTTCCAGCCCCACCTCTGGCTCTGTGCTGACAGTATGGAGCCTGCTTGGGGTTTCCTCTCTCCCTCTCTTTCATTGCCTCTTTTTGCCTGTCTCAAAAATAAATAAAAAACCAACCAAACACAAAACCTTTCAATGACATGAAACTCCTCAATCTAGTTGTGGATAATGACGCTTAGGTCTTTTACTCACACTGTGAAAACAGACATGTAGAATGATATAAATATAACAGTTTTCATTTCCGAGTCTACTATGATGAGGGATATGTTCACCTTCACCACGGAAGGCTGACCGAGTCCCTGCATAGTTTTGATAAGCATCAAAAAAGATTGCTCCCTGCATTCTTTTTTTTTTTCTTTAGTGTTTATTTTCATTGTGTGAGAGAGAGCATGGGCAACATGGTGTAAAAGGGGGAGAGACAGAGACAGAGAGAAAGAATCCCAAGCAGGCTCCAGGCTGTGACTGAGCCACCCAGGGGCCCCTGGAGGCTGCATTTCGTAAAGGGTCTCATGACTGCTGGTATGTTTCACTAATTGTTAATATTGAAGTGAAAGCTGAGCATCAGGGAAATCTTGTAAGAGTAGCCTTACAAGCAGAAAATTAAAGAAACCTTTGTGATCCAACACGGTATACACCTACCCTTCCCCATGAATATATAAGCTTCCTACAGCCAAAGTACAGTTCTTTCTGCCCACAGGTCCTGTCCCTGTGCTACTTCAGTAAACTTAAAATTTAGATGTTTAATTTTTTTATTGAGAGAGGACACAAATGATGAAGGGAGGAGAGTGGGAGAGGGGAGAAAATCCCATGACGGGCAGAGAGAGAGTGGGAGGAAGGGAGGAATGGGGAGACAGAGACAGAGAGACGTGGGACTCAAACTAATGAACCATGAAACCGTAACCCGAGTTGAGCTTCATAGTTAACCAACTGAGCAACCCAGGCACATTACAAGCCTTGCTTTTATATGTTTACTTTTTTTCTTTTTAAAGCAACAGAGCGGGTACAGGGGAAGGACAGAGAGAGAGAGAGAATCCCAAGAGGGCTAATGTTGTCAGGATGAGCCCGAGATCATGATCTGCACCGAAATCAAGACTGGAGATTTTAATGGCTGAGCCACCCAGATGCCCCTCTCGAAAGCTCCGGTTTCCATCACATTTGTGCCCTATGGTACTTCAGATTTTTAAGATGCTCAAACATGTTAATTATGTGATTTTTCTCTTTCTAAAAACACAAAGAAGTAAATAGAACAGTATGTCTGGGTCATGACCATGAAGTGAAATAAAACCGATGGGCTGGAGATCAGACGGAATGAGAACTCTATTCCCAGAGGTCATTAGATCTTCTACACAAAAGTGGGAGCCTTCATTGCCCTTTGGAAACTGACCTGAGGTAGACCAGGAATAAATAAACCCTCAAGAAAGTATTCTTGAGGCCTTTTTGGTGAACAAGGCTGATCTTATTAAGGCACAGGGACAGAATGTGTGGAAAGACTGAGCTGCAGTGTAATTATGAAGAGCCAATGGTTATATTGTAAGAACATGAGTCTGAACCAAACAGACGCCATGACACGCTTTGTTTCCCCTCTAAGCTAGAAGGTCTAAGGTCAGTCTCTCCGAGAACCATTAGGCCGTTATACATTACCTGGGCAAAAGAGACCACTTTGCAGTATCCAATCAGGAAAGTCTAGCTACCTCTCCCCCCATTCCTAAGGGTGAGACCTGCAGATGGGAACTTTAGATAGGACCCTGTTACCTAATGTTAAAGTTAACCCGATAGTCACCAAATAAGACCCTGAACTCGCTCTGTAATTGGTTGATTTCAGATACCCTAAATGTTGTGATTGGGTCCCGCCAAAAGTAACGAACACCCTGGACAATGTGTATGGTTAGAGTTACTGCCAATGCTGTTATACAATGATGATTGGATGTCACATTTTCTTGTAACTCCCCCTTCCCAAACCCCATAAAAACCCTACTCAGTCCTTGTTCAGGGCTCTCAGCACGGATCCACTGGTGAAGGCTGTGAGACTGAACTTAGGCCCGGCGAGCCTAAGCTGTAATAATAAATGCCCTTTGCTTTTACATGTGTGACTCGGTCTCACTGGTGGTTTCTGGTTTTGGGGTGATATTGAAATCTTGGGCATTACAATATAGTTTAAGTTGAGGGGGTAGAAATAGAAGTTTCTAAAGGGATTTTCATAGGTTTAAGATGACTCACTGGATCCTGGAAGTCTGGCTAGTGTCAAGCTAAGCTAGCTTTCTGCATCTAGAAAAGTATTAACATTAAACCAGTTGTAAATATCTTAATGAATATCTTCCTCTGCCCGTCTCAGTTGGTTGCAAGTTGTAAGAAAATTTAATTTTATCCACATTTCTTTTGCCTTTGTTCTGTTGAAACCCACTGAGATGGAACTCACTCAGGCAACAGTCAAGATAGAGAGTTTTAGAGAGCTTTATTACAGACTTTATTTAAGGCCGGGCCGAACCTGATCTAACCTGATCTCCCTGGTGTTAAGGAGCAGAGAATGGCCCTGAACAAAGGTAGCAGTGAGCTTATATTGACCATAGCAAGGCAGCAAACATCATTTAGTAAACCAGTTAAAGTTCACAGCATTTCAGGACACCCAGTTACATTTTTACAAACAGACAGTAGTTCTGGCGGGACTCTATCATTTTAAAGTTCTTTGTCTTAAGAGGGTCTTGAAATGACCAATTCTAGGTAGGCACCCCAGGTTCTGGGGGTTAGTGAATCCGTGACTTCCCACAGGTATGCTTTGCCTGGTGAGCTTCAAATAGCCGGGTGGGTGTGCAACTTACGACCTAAGTTGTCTGTTTAAAAAGCAGGCAGATTTACAGGAGAGGTTAGCACCTTCTGATAATTTCCACAGAGAGCCACACAGGGGTCACCACATAGTTATTCAGAGCAGTGAACAGAGAGATACATTTGCAAAGCAATGTACAGAAGCCAAAACAGCAAGTCAATGATTTTAAATTTTTCACTCAGGTTGCTAACCTACAACAGGTCTCCCCATCAGAAACTACAAGGAAGGGCCGCCTGAGTGTTCAGTCAGTTAAGCATCTGCCTCTTGATTTCAGCTCAGGTCAGGGTCTCATGCTTTTGTGGGTTCTAGCTCCAAATGAGGCGCTGCACTGACCCTGTGGGGCCTGCCTGGGATTCATGTTCTCTCTCTGTAACCTCGCTGCACCCGCTCTCTCTGTCTCTCTCAAAATAAATAAATTTTAAACACACACACACACATTCACACACGGGATAAGAAACTGGGAGAAAGAAGTTTCCAGTTTAAATATGATAATGTCGGGAAATCGTTCAGAGCATCTGCCTAAAATCATTTCAAGTGATAAGAAGGAAAATATGAACATTACAGGGGAGAAATCCGGCAGAGAGCACAAAGCCAAGTAAGAGAAGGGAACATCACCTGTAAGGAAACACACTGAACTCGGTGCCTAAGCCACACCTCAGGCCACAGGATCACCGATGTGTTCTTGTGACCCCCACACAGTAAGTCAGAATATACACAACTTTGAGGAGACAGTGGATTTTTACAGACGTCAATCACATACACCTTCCATGTCTGGTGATATCAGAAGATTCTGAGGTATCTTCCCCACATCCTACCGAGTAGGTTATTCTGTCTCGGTTGCCACCTTATGTGTTTGTGCATTTTCATACCTACTGTACCCAGAGCAGAGAAGGCATTGAGATCAGACCTAAATGGGAACCGTGTTCCATGAGCGCGATCCCGGGACCCGACCCCACCAGCAACAGGAAGCTTGGACTCAACACACACACCCCCTCTCTGGATCCGTCACAAAGGCAGTATGATCGATACTTGCAGGACTTTTACTTCAAACTGACATTCGTTGTTTTCCTACGGGAAGCCAGGTTGGAGACAAAGCACAGAGTTCTGGGATACAGAGGAGGAGTGTTCTAATCACCTAGCCTTTACTGTCATTTCTGAGGTTAAAAAGTAGGTGAGAACATAAAGCAGAACCATCACAACTAAAACCAAAATTATTTGCTTTTTTTTCAAATTTCTATTGTAGCAAAATTCTCAACCAAGGCTTTCCTTTCCAGGAAATTACTTCATTCCTGCCAGCACCACTCAACTGGGTTTGGACTCAACAAACTGAGCCCTGAACACCACATGGCATTGTTTTTTATAATTTTTTACTTCTTTGTCTCCCATATATGGTAACACACAAACAGCAGTCTGACCAAGTGGTCTCTCATGACAAGGTTAGGAGGGATGTTGTTAAACTGAGAGAGAGAGAGCTCGCGCGCGCAAATGGAGAATAGGGACAGAGAAAGAGAAAGAGAACCTTAACTAGGCTTCAAGTTCAGCAGGAACCCGGACTCAAAGCTGGATCACAGGTCCTTGGGATCGTGGCCGAACTCAAATCAAGAGTCTGAGGCTCAACTGGCTGAGACACCCAGATGCCCTGCAGTTTCTACATGCATGGAATTTCCCCAGAAAAAGACAACAGGGCCTCCAGCCAGGGGCAAAATGCTCACCTGAGAACCTGCCATTTCTCTTTTCAGCTCTCCTCTAGATTTCTTCCTCAGAAGATCTTTGTAGGAAATCCCAGGTGAAGTAGGAGAAAATGACTGTAAATCCAGCAACAGTGCCTCTCCCCAGTAAACTGCTTGCCTGCAGGCACGACTTTGAGATGCAGAAAAGGCTCAGTTTCTTAGTTCTTTGTGTCAGCTATTCAGAAGGTGTGAGCTCCCTCTTGGTGACCAATCCCTGAGGCTCCCTTTTCTCCTTTCAGAGGGCCTCCCCTCCCACAGAAATCCAGGAATTCTGCTTGAGCATAGAGAAAGTGTGCTACTTGGACCTGACCCTCCCCAATTCTTGTACAGGAGACCTGTTACTTCTCCTTGAGGAAAAGCCTGCATCAACGCTCATAATTCTTTTTAATATAAAATATATTTTTCTTTGTTGAGGTACAGAGACAGAGCATAAACGGGTAGGGGGCAGAGAGACAAGCAGCCCCAGATTCTGAAGGCTGCTCCACGTTCCGAGCTGTCAGCACAGACCCCAACTGGGCGCTCAAACCCACAAACCCTAGGATGATGGCCTGAGTCCAAGTCAGAAGGTGAAATGACTGAGCCACTCTGGCACCTCTCAACCCTCGGAAGTTAATGGGAAGCCTTCCTGCCTAATTCTGGGCCTCACTTAGAATTATGATAGCAAACGATTGGATTAGGTAGTCAGAAAGGTAAAGATTAGGACCTGAGGTCTCTGGGTGGGGAAAAGACACTGTTTGGAACACTGCTGGGAGTGTCTGACCTCAGCAAAACCCCTCAGGGGTGAGGTTCCTCTAAGGAATGTGACAGACACCACCCACTGCCCTTCAGGCTCCCTTCAGAAATTTGACTAACGACCTACATAAAAATTAGTAGAAGACCATAAAACCTAAGACCACAAGGAACAGTCTGGCCTTGGACCACTTCTCATACTACTAGGGAAAAATCGAATTAAAATGGCCCACAGGACTGATAAGGAAATACCTATCCCTGATCAAAGGTTACCCTTCTGCTACTGCCCCCCCCCTTACTTGTGGCAAGCATTACTGAGGAATGCAGGATAACAGCCTATAAACCATTCCCTCTGTGAATGCTCCGAGCTCAGACCTTTGGAAAATGATCTCCTCTGAGTCTACTGGTGTAAAATAAACCTCCCCTTCCAACATCTCCGAGGGCTGCTGGGTTCTTCCCCTGGTGATCCAGAGCCAGATTCCATAACAATACAATGAAAAGAGATGATCAGGAATGGGAAAGCCAGCATCTAGTCATGAAGCTGTATTACCCAGATCACAGTATCCCCCAAAGAGCAGAGACCACCAGGGAGACCGAGAAACGCATGCAAAAGCAACGGGCTTTATAACTTGCTCGGGCTCACAGACTTTACCAGCGCAGCAGATCCGTGCTGTGAGCCCCGAACAAGCACTGAGCAGGGTTTTTATGGGGTCTGGGAAGGGGGAGTTACAAGAAATTGTGACATTGGTACAGTGATCCAATCATGATTGTACAACAGTATTGGCAGCAATTTTAACCACATACATTATTTAGGGCGTTCATTTCTTTGGTGGGATCCAATTACAAGATTTAGAGGACCTTTAAATTCAACCAATTACAGAGCGAGCCTAGGGTCTTGTTTGGCACTTAACAGGTTAATGTTAACATTAGGTAACAGGGTCTTATCTAAAGTTTTTATCTGCAGTCCTTAACCTTATGTCTGTGGAGAGTGGGAGCTGGCTTTTCCTGATTGGGTGTTACAAACCGGTCTCTCCTGCCTTAGGAAATGTGTAACTGCCTGGTAGTTTCATGGAAACTGAAACAGGCCTTCTAGTTCAGAGGGGAAACTTAAAGCCTGTCATGGCATCGGTTTGGCTTAGATCTGTGTCCTTTCAAAGCCAGTAAGTGTCAGACCTGAGAAGAAACAAGGGGGAAAGGAATAAGAGTGGGAGAGATGCGAACCTCCTAACACAAAGATCCTTCCTATTGTCTCGAGTTTTCACCCTCTAATGCCCCCCTCTCTGTACATAGAGCTTTCCGCCATCTCCCTCTCTTATAGTCTAATCAACTTGGCCTGTTGCTCATTTTGTGTCCACTTCTTTCCTTAAAGCAGGGAGACCAGGAACCAATTGTGTTGAGGTAAAAAAAAAAAAATCCTGCACCAGAATCCCCTGAGGCACTTCACTACAACAACATTGTTTCCACCTACCCACCTCAGGGAATCTGAGGGGGGACAGCAGCAAGGATCCTGCTTGAAACACCACAGGTGATCCCACTGGTGGGACGCATGAGGGGGCGACACTAGGGAAAGCACATAAAGAAGGCTCTGGTTGTGATCTCCATTAACATCCGGGCCTTCTCCACTGATCAGAGTTTCTGGGGATTTACACATTCTCCCTCTTTCTGCTACACAGAGGGAGACATCCTTCCAAATGGAACTTTCTATTATACAAGCAAATGTCTCTTACAAAGCAGACTTGTCCTGGGTTTCAGAGCTTCTCCTTTGTCAGTTGAAAATAACCCTTCGGGCAAAGAGATATAATTTGAGGTGACAAACTACTTCCCTTCAGTAGGAAAGTGTATTTTCCTATGTCACTGGCAAATAGTTTTCCAAATAGAAAGTCCCTTTCTAAAAAAATTTTTTTTAATGTTTATTTCTGAGAGAGAGAGAACCAGCAGGGGAGGGGCAGAGAGACAGGGAGACACAGAAGCTGAAGCAGCTCCAGCCTTTGAGCTCTCAGCACAGAGCCTGACAAGGGCTCGAACTCCTGAACTGGGAGATCATACCTGAGCCAAAGTCGGATGCCCAACCAATGGAGCCACCCAGATACCCCTAGCAGTCTCGTTTTTAAACTCCCATTGAAAAATAGAAATAGTCTATACTAATTGCTCAATATTTTCATTAAAATGTGGTGTGACTGTGTGGGGTTGTGGGTTTTTTTTTTAATTTTGTGTTTTCTTTTGTTTTTTTGCGATTCTAGAAAATATTGAGTGGTTTCTCCCAATAAACTATGAAGTGATCTTACGACAGGTTGTTGTGGTGACAGAAATTGAAATCGCTTAAAAGTATAAAGTTGAACAAAAATCAAAATGACTGCCTTTAAACATAGCATGGGTTCATATTAAACTACGTAACCTTTTTTTTCTCTTTGAGGTGACTGACCCTCTCCCTTTTTTACACTTTTTAATAGTTTTTTAAGTGAATTTATTTTTGACACAAGAAAGAGACACAGTGAGGTCACAAGAGCAGGGGACTAGCAGAGACAGGGGGACAGCGGGTCCCAAGCAGGCTCCAAGCTGACTGCAGACAGCCCAATGCAAGGCAGGAACACAGGAACTGTGAGATCATGACCTGAGCCCGAGTGGGACGCTTAATACACTGAGCCCCTCACACAGCCCTCTTAGCCTTTTCATGTTTTTCTTAATGAGGAACCCAATACCACCCAGAACACTCAGTGAACAAGGCTGGCAGCACAAAGGATTCCTGTCCAAACCAGGTGGATCCTGGGTTTCCCTACAAACCCCCAGCCCCTTCCTCTGGGTGGCCTTGCCGTTCTGAGGGCCCTGACCTGCCTCAGCCTTCTCAACCTGGCAAAGTGAAAGGACACAGGTCTGAACCAAACTGACTCCATGACAGGCTTCAAGTTTTCCCTCTGATCTAGAAGGCCTAGGATTCAGTTCCCAGAAACTAACAGGCAGTTACACATTGCCTAGAGCAAGAGAGAACACCCTTGTAACACCCAATCAGGAGAGGCCAGCTAACACCCTTAACATTCCTAAGGGCAGGCCTAGAGATTGAAGCTATAGATAATCACTTATTGCTTAAGGCTAGTTACACCCTAAGTGGGGGTCCTTAGCCCACCCTGTAATTGTTTTTTTTTTTTTCAGAGAAATACGAAATGTTGTGACTGGGTCCCACCAAAAGTAATGAACACTCTGGACAATGTGTATGGTTAAAGTTACTGCCAATGATGTTATGTGATAATGATTGGATCAGTGTAACTGTGTCACAATTTCCTGTAACTCCCCCTTCCTAAACCCCATAAAAACCCTGCTCAGCCCTTTTTCAGGGCTCTCAGGACAAATCCACTGTGCTGGTGAAGTCTGTGAGACTGAGCTTAGGCCCTGGTGAGCCTAAGTCCATAGTAAAGCCCTTTGCTTTTGCATGCGTGACTCAGTCACCCTGGCGGTCTCTGGTTTTTGGGGCCGATATTGTGATCTGGGCATAACAAAAGCAAGAAGGATATGGTTCCTCTTTTTCCCACATTCTGTCTTTTCAGTTTCTTTTGGTTCTAGGGCACCAAGTCAGTTCTCAACAACGGAATCAATGTGTAGGAGGGGACACCTTTTTTCTTTTTTTCATCGGTTCTCAATT
>PJEM01016600.1:14470-25291 GCA_004023845.1 Helogale parvula | reverse complement strand
GGGGGGGTGGGAACTGGGCCACGACGTGGGCGCGGCCTGAGCCGGCGAAGCGCGCGTGGGCGGGTGACACGAGCCGGAGGACAGACGCTGTCAAACACCGCGCGCTCGCACTTGTACGTGGAATCTAAACCAAGAGGAGGAAGAAAAACTAAACTCGTGGGAAGGGAGCCGGGCTCAGCGGTTCGGGGGCGGGGCTGGGGGAGGGGAGCGGAGCCGCAGGCGCCGAGGGTCAGGGGCGCGGCCCCCCGCGGCGGGGCGGGCCGCCCGGGGAGCAGATCCGCGCCCTCCGCGCCGGGAGGGGGACACGCCGGCCCCCGAGAGCCTGGCGCGGCCGTCCCTCGCGGCACCTGTGAGTCAGGCCGCACACCTGCCGCCCGCGCCGCCCGCGCCGCAGCCGCCTCCCCTTAAAGCGACCGGGCACACACGACACCGGAAAGCACGCCAACCCCGCTCCCGGAGTGACCCGCCCGCGGGGACGCGGCGGCAGGCGGGGCGGGCGGGCGCGCCGCTGGGCGGCAGGGGCGACGCGCGGGCCACAGGCGGGTCCCCGCGCACGGAGCCTCCTGGGACTGCGGTCAAGTCAGAGTGAAACTTTCACCAAAAACAACCCGAGCTTCCTGTGTTCTGTTTTCCCGTGTGATGGTGTTTGTCGGCCTCGGATGCAGATTTGCCTCTTTTATCACTTCAGTTTTCAAATTTTTCTGTTAAAGGTGATGGGGAAATCCCGGTGTTATGTTTAAGCCTCTGTCGGTCCTGTCGTAGTCTGCTTGGGCTGCTGTGACAAAACCCCACAGTTTGCGTGGCTTATACACGGGCCCGGGACTCTGAGGTCAGGCCACCCTCAAGTTCAGGGCCCGGCCACCCTCCCGGCTCAGAGCCCCCTCCTGGAGGCGTCGGCACCAGGCCCAGGGGCTTCGGGCCCCTGCAGCCTCTTCAAAAAGGACAGGAGGGGCGCCTGGGGGGGCTCAGTCGGTAGAGCATCCGGCTTCGGCTCGCGTCATGATCTCGCGGTTCGTGGGTTCAGGCCCCGCAACCGGCTCTGTGTCGACAGCTCGGAGCCTGGGGCCTGTCCGGATTCTGTGTCTCCCTCTCTCTATGACCCTCCCCCGCTCACGCTCTCTCTCTCTCTCTCTCTCAAAAATAAAAACATTTAAAGAAATTAAAAAGGACAGGAGTCCCCCTCCTTGTGTGTCACTCTTAGGGCTCAAGCGCCCCTCCAGACCCCGCCCCCTAACACGACCCCGCGGAAGGTCAGGCTCCATCCGCAGGGGATCTGAAGGAGCCGAAACCGTTCAGACCGCAGCCTGCGGGTTCTTCCCACTCCGCGTTGCCCTCGCCCCTCCTTCTCCCCCGACTGCTCTCCCCGGGGCCACACCTGATTAGTGTTCCGAACAAAGAACTATTTTCGGCAAACTGGCCTCTTGCATACAGGGCCTCTGCTCCCCTGGTCTGCTCCTTAATTACTCTGTCCTCCGACTCTTTTCTTGTTCCTTCATGCTACTTGGGGGCGATTTATTTGCCTTCTTTCTAGAACTTCCTTTGATGAACGCTTCATTCATTAATGCTGAATCTTTTCTTGTTTTCAAGGCAGGAAGGTAAACCCGTAAGTTCTAAGCGTGGGTTGGCTACTTCCACGCGCTCTGATACATAGCGTATCTGTTCCCATGTACTTACCGTGTGCTCGGAGGCCCCTCTTAATTTCTTCTTATTTTCAAACACAGAATTTTCTGGACTTTTGTTAACAGTTTAAAGGTAATTGCATTGTGATTGGAGAACCTACTTTGTATGATTTGTTTCGCTTGTTGATAAAGTAATTACATAAGACTTACGGTTTTAAAGATTCCATGACTTGTCGAGACCCACTGTTTTGTCCCAAGGTTCACGCGGCCTCACGGCTCGAGCGCATCTCTGTGAACAGCATATGCCGGGGATTTCCAAAACTACTCAGACCACCTTTGTGCTTCCATTGGAACATGAAATCCATTTACTTGTAACAATACAGAGATAAACTTGGGGGTTAATCTGCCATACGACTGATTTTCTTATGGTCCCTCCCTGACGGATCTGTGTTCCGTTTTTTCTCTTTCTCTTTGCTTGGTGACTTTGAGTATTTTTCATCTTTCCCCTTCCAAGTGCGCAGTGCTGTTCTGGAAGCAGGCACCGTGGAGACGTCTCGGGCGGGAGGGGCCCCTCCCCTGCGCTGCCCCCCCACCCCCCGCCCTCCCTCTGCTCACTGTCCTGGGACGTCGACGTCGTGAATTTCTATTCTCCCTGTATGAAGAGGTCTCCCCTACGACATACTTTCTACAAAACCAGTGTTGATTTAGATTTACCGTGTTTTTACCAGTGTCTTCCTCATGCCTGGACCCAGAACCTCCAAGTGTGTTTTCCTCCTGGCCCAGGAGCATTTCCGACACTTTCTCTTAGTGCAACGTGAGAAACGCTTGGTTAGTCAGGCAATGGCTTTCTGTCAACTCCATTCTGAGATTTTTGCTGCGCACAGAAATCTGGGCCGCCATCCACGCCCTTTATTCTGCTTCTGTAGTTGCCGGTTAAGAGCTCAGGTGTTATTCTTAGTGTGCCTCCTTAGTAGGCGATCTTTTCCTCCAGCCCACTGAGACCCGCCAAGGACTGGGGGGAGGGGAGGCGCGGAGGAGGGCAGTGCCCGCCGGCCTGGACCCCCAGCACCACTGGAGGAGCACAGGGGGAGGAAGCCAGAGCACCCACAGGATCCCCTCCACCTCCCAGGTCAGTGGGTGCAGACCCGGCAGCCAGGGAGGAGCAGCCAAGGGGGCAGGGGCCAGGCTCAGCACCCACTCTCCAGAGAGACCCCTCCGTGGGCAGATGCAGGAAGTCCAGGGTCAGAAGACGCAGCGGAATCTCGCTACTGAGAAAGAGAGGAACAGGGGATGGAGAGGCATCACCCAGGCACCTGGGCGCTGGGAGTGGGGAGTCTGGGCTCCTGACCAGAGCGGTGCCAGGCCGCACAGCCCGCACAGGGCCCCTCCCTGCAGCCTGGACAGATGCCAGGGCCCAGGGAGAGTCTGGGGCAGGGCCACGCAGCAAGGCTCCTTTCCCTGGCCCCGCCCCTCCCCCCCACCTACCTTCCCCCAGCCTGCAGGAAATGGAAACTCAGAGCCCCAGGCTCCTCCTCCCACCCCCTCTGCTCCTCCCCACCTAGCCCCACCCAGCCTCCCGCTGCTCCCACACCCAGCCTGCCCCCACCCCCCTAGGCAGGGACTGCAGGATGAATGGGGGCCACCAGCCTCTGACCCCATCCCTGCAGGACCTTGGCCCTCTGACCCAGAGCAGAAGGAGCCTGGGCCTCAGGGCCATCCACCCAGGAGGGCAAGTGGCTTCCACACCCAGCCTCGGTCTCCAGTCTGGAAACGGGGTGACCATGAAGGTCTGTGGGCACAGGGGCAGGGGATTCAGGTCAGTGTTGCCTGGAGAAGAGCAGGCGCCAGAGAGGGAAGCTCCAGTGTGTCTCTCCAGGGGCAGAGCGGCAGGGGCCCAGACGGCCCAGCACTGCCCCCAGCGTCCAGTCCAAATTCCTGACCATGGCATTCAAGTTCCAAGTCCACTTATGCAGCTCCATCTTGCCAGCCCCACCACTACGTACCTGCCCCAACTCACCATCTAGCTGCGCCAGAGCGGTCGCTTGACTGACTGTGAGTGAGTGACAGAAGAATGCGTTCTGCCTGGGGACTCCGAGCTGGGGGAGTCGTCCTCTGTAACAACAGTTGGCAGTGTTTCTGGGGGACTCCTTAAATTCTCTTTCTTTTTCAATTTTATATAAAAGGTTTTTAACGTTTATTCATTTTTGAGAGACAGAGCCCAGGCAGGAGGGCAGAGAGAGAGGGAGACACAGAATGCGAAGCAGGCTCCAGGCTCCGAGCTGTCAGCACAGAGCCCGACAGAGGGCTCAAACCCACGAACAGGGGTATCATGACCTGAGCTGCAGTTGGACGCTCAACCCACCGAACCACAGGCGCCCCACAATTTTTAAGTAATCTCTACCCCCCAACGTGGGGCTCGAACTCGCAACGCCGAGATCAAGACCCACATGCTCCACCGGCAGAGCCAGCTGAGTGCCCCTTCTTTCATTTTTAGTGCCAGGCTGACCCACTCAGGTGAGTCGCACGCTCCCTGCCTACTCCGTCTCAACCACGCTGCTCTGATGGGGTTCCAGATCCTTCCTCCAGGCACTGGCTGGGCCTGGGCCTTCTTCCTCTTGTTGCCCCCTTGTCTGAGGCGGTCTCTCCCTTGGGGGCAGTCACCACATGACCACTTGGCTGTGCATCTAGGCTGGCTGTCCCCTTTGCTGGCCATGAGGATCGGAGATGAGGACACATTTGTGTGTTTCGGTGCCCGTGCCCGACCTCAGGGGGTCCCCACAACGGGGCCAGAATCCTGCACCCCCGCACCGACCACCACCCCATCTTGCTGGACACTGCTCCGCCAGAGCTCGGGCCAGCCTTGGGCAGCCCGGCAGGGGAGGCGGGTGCGGGTGAGGGGACTCGGTGTTCGGCTCCATCTGTGTCACTCGTGCATCTGAGCAAAGCAAGGAAGTTCCCGCTCCAAGGGGGAAGCAACAAAAGGAATCAGTCCGAGTTTCATCCTAGCCCCCAAACACCTGAAAACTTTAAGGTCTGAAAGCACAGGATCCCAAACACGTTCCGGGACCTCAGCGCGGAGCAAACCTGGGCCACACCTGCCGTCGACACCCCCACCTTCAGGATCCACACGGTTCACCTGACACTCACCTCTGATGGGACTTGACCCTGGATCCCTTTCCAACAGGAGCCCCTGCGCCCAGAGAAGGCTCCTCCCTGTGAGCCCCTGACACGCAGCGCTCAGGATGCGCAGTAAACTCTGCTGGCTCCCATTTGATTCTATCCTGCAGGACACCCAGGACCCTCTCAGCCGGTCCCTGGGGCCCCTCTGGGTCCTCAGACCCAGCCGCCCACTGCAGTGGCCTCTGACCTGCCTCTCAGGGGCACCTTCATCCTTATCCCCACTCCCCAATCAAAGAAGCCCCAGGCCGTGACCACACACCCTTCTGGGCAGCAGGGGTGGCCAGGGCCTGAGCCTTCTCCAGAGGAGCCCCGCCTGCTCCTGCCCAGGCCCTGGGGGCAGGCGTCTTGCTCACCCACTTTCGGGCCCCTGCCTGCTCACTTCCACCCGACCGCCCTGCTATCCCATTCCAGAAATCCAGGCGCCGGTGCCCACCCCACGTGCATGCTCCTACCAGCCCTCACCTCCCCCGCCCAGGCCCCTGCCTCCCTCTGGAGGGAGCGGCCCTCCTCCCAGCAGTAGAATGACCTCCCTCCCTGCTTCCTGTCCCGACCTGTCCTGCCCGAGGATGAGCTTCCCACGAGGCCTTGCCTCGCCCCGGCACAGGAAGAAGTGTTAGACCCAGGTGGATGTTCCCTTCTCAGCCTCAGGGCAGCTGGCTGTGACCTTGGGGGACCCCTCTCCCTGCAGCGCGCCTTAGGGTGGGGCTGCACGACAGGGAGCCCCCCACATTAGGACCCTGCGGGGAGGGGGAGTCCCGGGGCAAACAGCCGCAGGTGGAGGCAGACACACGGAGAGCGGGAAGGTGGGAACACTTTTATTTGAGGCACCAAGGCCGCAGGCAGGCTCCGGTGCGGGGTGGAGGGAGGAGGCGGGGCCAGTGCGGGGTGGAGGGAGGGGGCGGAGCCAAGGCTGGACTTGTGGGTGGGAACTGATTCCTGGGTCTGGCGGCCAAGCCCAGATGCCCTGGAACCCTGCCTTCCAAAAGGCTGTCCTTAAGGTGAGTGAATGTGGGGGGCAGAAATGCCAGAAGAGTTTTGGTGTGGACTCGGGAAGCTCGGCTGCTGCGATCTCGGGGCCCCTGGCGCTCAGCCCGTTCACACGCAGGCCAGGACACGGCCACACGCCTGCACACACACCGCAGGGGCGCCCCAGCACACCCGTCCACACCGCTGAGTGTGCACAGTCACCCGCGACAACAGCACGCACACCCTTCTGGGACACAGTGGCAGAGAACACATCTTCCACAACACCTGGGGGCAGACAGAGCCTGGACGAGGCAGGGCCTCAGGCTTGCGTGTCCCTCCCACTGTGTCCCCAGCACTCAGTTCCGACCCTGGGACCCTCAGGCTCCAGCCCTCATCCCTTCCCAGGTTCCTCGAGGAAGGTCACGTCACTGCCTGAGAAATGAGGGCAGCTGGCCCCTCATAGGGCAGGTGCAGGTGCAAGGCAGGGACCCGAAGATGGGACCGAGGGCAGGCGGGCTGGGATCAAGCACGGTGATGAGTCAAAGGAAGAGGGGCCGGGCCTTCCTTCCTGAGCTGGGGAGAGTCTGGGAGGCTGCAGGGCCCAGCGGTCAGGGTCCCAGCCGCTGCAGGGCCGACAGCAGGCTGAGGAGCAGCCCAAGGCCCAGCAGGGTGGCGCTGGCCCGCAGCCCCCCGCCGGCCGTGCTGATGTTGCACAGGAAATTCTGGCAGCAGTAGGTGCCCACAGACGCCACACCGAGGTTGATGCTGGGGGTGGGGCAGATCGGGGAGCAGCCCTTGTTCAGGGTATGACCGAAATCCACCAGTTTCCCTAGGTGGGAGGACAAGGCGTGAGGGCGAGGGCGGAGGGCGGAGGCCCGGGGAGGGGGCGCAGGCCGGGGGAGGGGGCCCGGGGAGGGGGAGGAGGCAGGCAGAGGCAGGTACTGGCACTCACCGATGCCAGCGGAGGCAGACACGGTCACGCAGTAGTTGTCGGAGTCTGAGCAGATGGTTGGTTTCAGGCAGTAGAAATTACTGTTCTGATTCGTGCAAGAGAAGCACACCAGGGCGTGAGCTGCAGAAGAAGGGGACATGCTGCAGGTGACACCTGTCTCGGGCCGGGGAACCTTCCGGTGACATCCCCGTCCAGTCCTGAGCCAACACCAACACCTAATCATTGGCAGGTGTTAACCGAGCAGTTACCACATTCCGGGCTGCGGCTGGAGACCCAGAAGGACGACGGATGCCTGGAGACCCTGGTCCCGAAGGAACCCCAGGGCCTCCAAATGCACTGTGATGCAGATGCAGAGAGGCCTCCTGGGGGAGCGGGAAGGAGGACCCACCCGCTGACCTGGGGGGAGGAGCTGCTAGGGCCCCTAGAGCAGGTCCCCCGGGAACTGGCCTGAGGACCCCTGGGCCCTGCTCGGGAGAGAAGGTGGACAGAGAGTCCAGGAGGAAGGCCCAGCTCCCCCATGGACCTGGGGCCCCACGGGCCTCTCACCTCGCTCCACACCCAAAAGGGCAGCCAGCAGCACCGGCAGGAAGACCTTCATTCTGGGGGACACAGGGTCCTGTCCGCGGTCTCACGAAGCCAAAGAAACCGGCCCTGCTTGGAGAGACGTCTCGTTGGAGGACGGGCTGCCTGCCCCAGGCCTCCCTCCTCCCAGCGGAGCCAGAGCCACCGGGCCTGGAGCCGGGCTGCCCCCAGTGCGCACGTGGCAGGTGGGGCCCGCCAGCCTCCAGCAGCAGGGCCAGCACACAGAGGCTAGTTCCGCTCCACCCCTGCGCTACCCCTCACCCGGTGCACACTCCTCCTGGCTGGGACCCCTCCCCAAGCCTGTGCTGCCTGCTGCCTGCTGCCGCCCGGCAGGCCGGCCTAGGGAGCTCATCAGGCTTAGGACCAAACAGAAAGGGAGGCCAAAGGAGCAGCCCCTGCTCATGGTCCTGGGGCAGAGGGCACAGTGACCAGGAATATTAGCTAGGCTACATCCAGAACTTTCCATGAGCTGGCTTCATTCTTGGCATGAGGACTCGGGCTGGGTGGGTGCACGGGGCACGCCATCTCCGGCCGCTTCTGTGCTGAGGGCATGAGGGGCACATCCATTCTGCATGTTGCTCAGTGCTGACGACAGGGAGCCCCTGAATATGGGGTAGTCCCCCATTTCGTTCCTGGAAAAGGGGCACAGGCGTCTCAGCTGGGTAGACAGGAGCATGTGGGGGCTGCCTGGTGCCCTACACCAGGACCCTCTCGTGGGCAGGGGCCAGCGGCAGTGGGTGGGGAAAGCGCTAGAAGGTGACCAGCTGGCGTTGGGGCTCTCCGCTCTGCAGGAGGCATGGTGTAGGCTGGTGCCTTCTGCTGGGGACAGCCAGGGGCGGGGGATGGGCATTCCAGGCCTGGGGAGCTAGTTCCCAGGCTCCAGGCTCCAGGAGGAAGACTACCAGGGAGAGAAGATTAGGACCCAGTCCTGGGCCTGGGCTGACCCCTGGGAGTCAGGGCAGGGGCTGCAAAGGTCCAGAAATGGTGCCAAGCCCAATGGGGGCTTGACCTCAGATCCAGGCGGCTCAGGGAGGAAGGAACCTCAGTTTCCCCTTCTATAAAGTAAGGTTTACAGCCCTGAGCTGTTCTCAAGGAAGCTCTGGAATGCACAGCCACCGTCCCCACTGTCCGCTGCCAGGCACCCAACCAAACAGGCCCCACCCGGCTGAGTCGACGCACTGGCTGGAGCGGATGGACATTAGCAGGGTTGGGCTAATAAGGGAGCCCTGAGGGTAACCAGTGGGCTTCTGGGCGGCGCCATCTGGGACCCAGACTGCCCACACCTCCCCCAGGCTCAGGGGCAGATTTCTGACAAAGCCAGGCAGCCGGTGACTGGAGGGCAACAGAGAAGTAGGAGCTAGTCCCCGCCCCCAGAGACGGGAAGGGGCCAGGTGGATCAGCGCCGGGGGTGGAGGGGGACGTGGGGGGGAGGCTCCTAGGCACCTCACACGCTTGCATAATCTTTGGCAAACAAGAAGCGCTCACTCCTTCCCTGGGTACGCGCCAGTCCCCCGGGCGGCCCACCGCGGAGGGCAGAGAATTCTCCCCATCCCGTCGGCCCGCCAAGATCCCAGCCCCCTTCTCAAGTCCGAAAGGCGGCCCCTCCCCAGTCCCCTCAGGAGCGGTGATGGGGAACCTGGAGCTGGGTGACGGGCCCCCATGCCTGCGCAGCTCTGGGTCACCCAGCCAGGGAGGGCGTCGGGTGGCGGTCTGAGCCCGCTCCAGCCCCGATCTTGGGAGATATTCGGGAGGGCTGGGGGATGGGAGTGGAGACTCAGCGCCCCCGACACTGGGCCCACCCCTAAGCCTCGACTCCCAGCCTCCCCAGACCCTCCGGCGTCTCTCCTGGCACCCTGCTCGCTCCCCTTTCGCCCTGCCGGGCGCCGAAGGGATCCTCCCTGCTTCCCCGCCAGGTTCCGGGCCCCGCCGACTCACGCAGGGCAGACGCAGGTCCACGGCCTCGCCGAGCTGCCTAAGCCTGGCGCCCAATCGCACGACAACCCCGGCAGAGTCGCCGCTCCTCCGGGCGGAGGTGCACACGGGGGGCGGAGTTATAGCTCCGGCGGGCTGGGGGCGCGCGGGGGCGGAGTCGACGATCCTGCGGATGCGCGGGGGGCGGAGTCGGCGGTCCTGAGAGCTTGGGGAGCGCGGGGGGCGGAGTCGACGTTCCCGCGGATGCGCGGGTAGCGGAGTCGGCGATCCAGCGGGCTGGGGGCTCGCGGGGGGCGGAGTCGACGTTCCCGCGGGTGCGCGAAGGGCGGAGTCAGCGATCCTGCGGGCGGGAGTGGGCGCGGAGGGTGGTGGGAGTCGGCGTGCTCGGGAGGGGAGCGGAGGCGCGCGCGCAGGCAGAGTTCCCGCAACCGGGGGGCGGGGCTGGCGCGACCCCACCCCGGACTCCGAGCCCCGCCCCAGGGAGGCGTGGCTGGTCCCGGCGGCCGGCCCCTCTCGTCCCCAAGCGGAGCGCTGGACCTCGCAGGGCAGCCCGGCGACGCTGGGCGAGCGTGTGTGGGCGGGGCGGGGGCGGACCCTCTCCGGGACAGCTCGCATCCCTTCTGCCAAGTGCGGTGGGAGCGTTTCCGAAGTTGGGCGGGCTGAGGGCGGTGAGGAGGCAGGGACCTTGCCCCTGGCACGCCGCGCCCTCTGCTCCGGGCTCCCTGTGGTCCTTGGCTCTCCGCCTCGCCTCGGGGCCGACCTCCTTCCCGTGGTGGAGGAGGGGAGGTCGGAGGGAGCAGCGGTTGTGGGACACCGGGATCCCTGGCGGGCGGTCCGTCTTTGCTGGTTCTGGACCCCTTTTTCCTCTGGGCGCAGGGCTGCCTCTTACGTGGCTGCGCCCACCTGGGTCAAGACACTCAGCCAGGATGTTCTCAGGCCCCCAGCTCACTCCTGCAGCCGGGGGTCCTTTCACAAAGCCAGCCTGGTCTGACCTCCCAGCTCAGAGCCAGGGGCCTATTAGAATAAAGCCAGCATCCTTAGCCTGACGGCAAAAAAGCCTTTCATGCGTTCTCTGGATAGATGGTCCCTGGCTGGACCTGCACCACTCACTCTGGGCGGGGGAGCCACCCCATGCCCCCGCATGGTGCCCCATTGGCCAGGATGGGAGACCAAGCACAGCCCACTGGGAGCAGAAGATGCCGTGCTTTTGCCCACGCGCCACGGCTGCCGGCCCTCCTGCCCGTCTCCCTTCGCAGGTTTCTTCCTCTTCTTGCAGCGACTTCTGCGGTTTGCTGAGTCTCTGCCACCTGCTTGTTTTTGAAATACAGTTCGCACATTCGCAACACACTTCCGGTCGGGAGCTATGGCACCTGACCTGTTCTCGAAGCCTTTCTGGGTGCCACCATGGTGCCAGGGGCGGGAAGGGCCCCAGAAGAAGAGGCTCCTTAACTTTACAGCTGGGGGGTACAAGGGGCGGGAGCTGAGGGGGAGGGGCGGGAGCTGGGGAGAACAGGGGGCGAGGGCTGAGACGCAATGGCACAGTGGCTGGGATGGAGCTGGATGGGGGGAGGGACCCTCTAATGGGACCAG